>SKCR01028508.1:0-24663 GCA_019454045.1 Zanthoxylum bungeanum
GTCGTTTATACCACCGATGTAAAATATTACTGATGAAGGGAGGAAGCTCACTTAGGCTGGCTTCTGAGATACCAGTATAGTTGGGATGGATTGGACTTGGTCCAAGAATAAATCCATTTAGGAAACCAAGTTCAAACAAGGTGCCGAGACTCTACTGGCAATAATTGAAGAAATCATGACTGTTGATGAAAACTGTGGAATGGAATCTGTGATATCCACAGTGAACAATCACAGAATTATTTTTGTATTGGATTAAACCATGTTTTTCCATCCCAAATGGTTCTAAGAATGTAACACCATCTCAAGAAGTTTGTAGGAACTCTTGCCACGATATTCATTGCAATCTCTTTGGGCAAAAGAGCGGATGGAGCTTCATTGAGACATTTGTAAATATCTCTCCAAAGGTCTCGAACATATTTAGAGTCTATAACTACCCGATCTGTGACTGGCCATTTACAAAGCTTTTGGTATATCACCTTAGCTCTAATAGATCTTGAACTGGGGTTAGGATTGGTAGATGAGAATGCCATTGAAGAAGTTTTGAGTAATTCCTTAAGAAATCATGCATCTCTTTATAGGAAGAGATATCTATAATTTCTTCATGAATAGATACTTTCACAGTATCCATGCATAATAGGAAAGGATAATAATTATCGCGGTGACAAGATGTAAAGCAGAAATGTGAGGGACTTGTAAATCATCTTTTCAGTAGTGGGATCTTAAGATGATGGATGATGCGTAAACTTCCAAAAGCTCATTACTGTTGTTGTTTGAGTAGGACCCCTTGGTAGAGCCCTTTTTCTTTTGAAGACATGATAGCTGGTTTGTAAGTTGCGGCATAGGTTATAATGATAATAATAATTTGGGGGCATTATTCATATGATGGTGAGTGTGAGATGTATAATGATCGTTAGAGTTTGAAATATTTTTCCACTCAGAAATACCTCAATTTAGAAAATAGACACGTTGGATAGAGTTTCTAAGTGACTATGATTGTACTATTGATTATCATTCTAGAAATGTCAATATAGTTACTGATACACAGTTAAAAAAAATCTTTGAGGAGATGACATTGGTATGTTTGACTTTTGGATTGTTCGATAAATAGGGTATTCTTGTCAATATGAAGGTTCGACTCACACCGTTAGATAGATTTAAAATAGCACAAAGCGGTGTGACCAATGTGGGAAAAAAAATAGAGAGCAAAGATTGTGAGGAATGACACTACTACTATCAGATGAAGTACAGATGGTGTATAACTATTTGGTAATCGAGTTGTGATACCATATACGGGAACGCTCTAGTAGGAGATTTTAGATGAGACTCACGTTATTCCTTATTTTACTCATTTTGGATATTTGTGGTCGAGAATGAAGAGAGAGATTTCAAATTTTGTAACACAGTGCTTGGTTTGTCAGCATGATGAAGCAGAACATCAACATCCAGTCAGATTACTCTAGCCTTTACCTATACCTGAGTGGCCATGAGAATATGTCGTGATGGATTTTGTAATAGGACTGCCGATGACACAGTAGAGATTATGATGCAATTTGGGTAGTAGTGGATTAATTATCTAGATCTGCTCATTTTCTACCGATTCGAGTTACATGGGGACCAGATTCATTAGCAGAACTGTATATGGAGCAGATTTTGCGGTTACATGGTGTACCATATCGATTGTATTAGATAGAATTGTCGGATTTATTTCTTATTTTCGATGGCATTTCTTGAAGACTATAGGATCAAAGATTTCTACGAGCATCTCATTCCACCCTCAGACCGATGGTTAGTCAGAGCGGACTAACATTTACATTTGATCGAGTTTGCCTATAACTATAGCTTTTTGACTAAAATCGGCGTGACTCTATTTAAGGTTTTACGAGAGAGGCGAATTAAGACTTTTGTTTGTTGGGGCGAGATTGGAGATAAGAAGACTCATGGCTCCGACTAAGTCGATTTGATATCTGAAAGGATCATGTTGATCCGAGCAAGACTGTTGGTTGAGTAGAATCGATAGAAGAGTTTTGAAAATAGTGAGGTGTATGACCTTGAGTTCCAAGTCTGAGATATAATATTTTGAAAGTATCTTATTAGAAGGGAGGACTAAGATTTGACTGGAAGAGAAAGTTTTCGCCGAGCTGTATTGGTTCTTTTGAGATTTTAGAGAAAGTGTGAAAAGTGGTATATCATCTGGCATTATCACCGTAATTAGAAAGGATTCATTAAGTGCTTCGTATATTCGTTCTAAAGAAGATTGTACCAGACAGATTCCCCTTGTAAAGTTCATGTGGACTAATCATCACATTCAATAGGCAACTTGGGAATTGGAACAAGACATGAAGGAGAAATATCTAGAACTATTTGAGGATTGAGAAATTTCGGGGACGAAATTTTTATAAGATGGGTAGATTGTAATACCTTATGATAGAATTAAAGAGAGAGAAGGAGATAAGTACAAAAAAAATGAATGTAAGGTGATGATTAACGAATTTGAAAGACATAGTAGTCTCTCTTTCTTCCTCAATTATTTTTTTTTTCTTTCTCTCAATTACTCTTTCTCTCTGCCGAATCTTGAAACCTCCGCCGCCGCTTCACCGTCGATCATCCACCGTCACGCGCCAGCCCGCCAGATATCTACCGATGTCTGCTTTCCAAATACGTCGAGATCGAGGCCATCAGACGCCGGACGCGCCACTAGAAGAGGACGAGTCATCGTCCACTTTTCTACATTTTTCGGCCACCTCTGATCACTTCTGACGGTCACCTCCGACGAGTGGATACTTTTCAGGCTGAGATCTTTCCAATGCCAGTGGTCACTTCCTGATCCGACATCTTTGGGTTGTTTTCCGTTTTGTAATTACCGGTAATTCGAGAATATTACTGGAATTTAAGATCCGACCGTTGGATCGGCGATCCGAATATATCAGATTATTGGTCTCGATTATACGAGCGTCTTGGTATAAATATCCACCGTTGAAAGTATTTGATTGTGGGGCCCGCATTTTGATTGTGGGGCCGGTTTTCGTTGTGGGGCCCGCTTGTCTCGATAGCGTATCAGCAAGTTCCGAAGTCGATCGTAGATGTGATCCTTGAGATGTTTGTTGACCAGTGGATCTTTCTTTGAGAGAAATGGAGGTCATTGGAGCTCGATTCTTAGTGAGGATGTAGACATATAAGGGCTTTTGCGTGGATAGAGGTAAGTACACTCGGTGAGGATTCTCTTAACATAATTGTTTGATGATTGATGGTTGTTGTGAAAGTTTATATAAATATATATATATATATATATATATATATATATATATATATATATATATATATATATATATTTATATTTGTTGAGATATACTATTGAATAATTGAAAGCATGATAAATATGAATTCATGATTATTGAGATGAGATTGATGGATTGTATGTGAGATAAGATTATACTGGATGATGAGTGTTGTTGAGATATGCTGCCGGGTTTCGTATGATAGTGGTTGGAAATGATATGAGATATGATGAAATATTATTATGTGAGGTGATGTGATGGAAAACCTTGGGAGTTATGATGAGGTACTCTCATATTGGTTTTAATATGGTGGGAAACCTTGAGAGTTGTGATGAGGTACTCTCTCATTGGTTTCAATCCAGTATTATACTTGAGCCGGATTAGCTACCATGTTTGATGGATGTTTGTATTGTTGTGGGATGATTGTTGAGATGATATTATAGTATATGCTATTTTCATATATTATATTGTATGTATATAAATATATATATACTCTTATTTTGTTAGTGAGGTCATGTTGTGAGTATGAGTGCTTCTTGCTGAGCTTTTTAAGCTCATTCCCCTTTTCCCCCCAAACATTCCAGGTAGTTCGCGAGCACAGCATGAGCGGTACCAAAATTAGATTCACGTGCCACAGTTGTATTTCCAGATTGGTCCAGACATTTGAGTCGTCATTTGCATATTATTAAGACTTGTGTTGTAATTCATATAATTGGTGTAAAATTTTGGGATTTGTAATATATAATGTAATTTTGTGCACATTCATATGGTGGTTTGACATATAGAATGCTCGAGCTAAAGTGGATCGCGAACCTCTCTCTAGGGTTGGGCCCACTCTAGGGAGGGGGTCATGACATTAATTTTTATAGGAATATAGATAATTGAACTAAGTTGAACGTTTATATTTGACCATCATAAGAGACTTGTAGATAACTTCGTGTTTTAGGTTAATAATTCATTATAGTTGGATCGGTTATAATTATGAGATTAATTTAGGGGAATATTATGGGGAAGTTGTGATCATAGGTTCTTCTTATCTTGATATTTTCCCGTGCTTATTGTTTCCTTTCTTTTTATTTTACTTTTCTTAGGTAATGGTTCTCTCTTCATAAATATTAGTCAGAGTTGATAAAACTTTAGTATTAATTAGACAGTAATAATAATCTTTTGTGAGGTCGATATTTTTATACTACTTATGTGATACGTGCGTTTGCGTGATATACAAAATTATAATCAATGCCGAATCCATTAGCGATCAACAAGAAGTTGACAAGCAATTAACATGTCCGATTGTTTGTTTTGAGTGACATATTCGATTATCTATTTAGATAAGGATAGGTAAAAAAAATATAAGAAATCCAAAAATCCTTTACCAACCGTTGGTTTGGTTGGAACGTTAAATATGCTTAAAATTTGAAAAAAAAAAAAAAAACGAACGAACCTAATAGGTCATGAATGAAAAAAAAAAATTAATTTCGGTTTAGTTCTATTTCTTATCCAGTGAATTTTCTTTCATGAAAAAGAATCAAACTGTGTCCACCCAATTTTTGTTGAAATACACAATTTTAGCCACACAAAAAAGATAGCAAGTGTTTTTGTAAATGGACTCTAAATCTGGGCTATGCATGTAAATTTTCCAAATAAATATATTGTAGTCGAATCTCATGATTGCTCCAAGCCTATAGACAAAAAAGAATAGAGCATAGCACGGCCGACGAAATTGTAGATAGAATTTTTTCAGAAAAAAATAGTTTTTTTTTTTTTTTTTTAATTGACGGATGATCCAACACTTTCCAAACTAAACCGGCCGTCTGCAATTAGGAATTATTAAATTTTTGCAAGTTTTGAAATACGTAAATGAACCATTGTTCGAGTTCGTCAGAACTAACTCTGTTCGACAAACTTATCGAGTTTGGTTCAATTGTCTCTTGAGTGCAAATTCGGAGCAGTTTCTCTAACAATCAAATGATATTAATTAGATACCATTTTTATTGCTACAATTATTTTTACAGTTCTCGATAGCTAAATTATGGATGGTAAAAATCTTCACAGACTCGGGGTTCCGTGAGGATTCGAAGTCCCAAAACATATAAAAATTTGAGTTGGGCTGATTCTATTACAAATCTATTTGTTTACTGTGTTCTTACAACGGACTTAGAACAAGCAGTAAACCGAATACTGAATATACAAAAACCAACAGTGATACAATTGTCAACAGTACGAAATAAAACAACACTAATGAAAATAACACAACAAAAGGAGCGAACACAGCTGAGCAACAATAAACGGATTCCGAGGCTTGTTGATGGCAACAATTTCCTTAAAACAAATTCGTCCCCTACGTTAGGTGCAGTAGAACTCGAGACGATTGTTTCCCAGGATACAGCGGAAATGAACGAGCAAGGGCACCACTGAACTCGTATCCAACGAACCACTAAAGTGCATGAACTCTTCCCAGAAAACCGAAAACAAAGCAAGAACGGAAAAATCCTGTATCTGGCTTGCGAACAATTTTTTTTCTGCGTTGTGTCTCCAAAAAACGAAAATCACACTTTTAATAAAAGAAATTAAGATGCCAATTATTTCTCATAAATGGAAGACCTTTCACTTGTTGTAACCATCAAACTAATTAAATTAGTTGTTATGGAACATCAAGAGGCTTTGAAAAAATAAAGAGATATGCCAAAAATTGGCTGGGCCAAGCCCGCACAATTGGTCCAGCATTCGTGTACGCAGGACACGCGGGTGCACACGAGCCAAGCTTGATTCGGATTTGATTTGCACCCCCCCCCCCCCCCCCCCCGCGCACGTAGAGAGAGCCTCTATGCTTATAACTCTTACCCCTCTACATATGAGCAATCATATATAAGCATATTTTTTCCTCTATAGCTTTCCCATATGGGACAAGCTAACTTATCTTTATTTTCCAACACCATTGGGTGAACTTTGAGCAACGATTTCTCATTCACCCAAGCACCATTTTAAGCATATGAATATACCATTTCGAAGTACTCACGGAGGAGTATCCGAATCATTCAATAACAACCACTAACACGAAGTGGATCATGATTAAAATTGTGCATCAAAATGCTTATTCAAAAGCATTTTCCAACAATCCCCCACATGAATGAAATTGGCGAAAAACGTCAAATAAAAATATTTTATAAAACATTTTATTTTGACCTAGAAGAGTTCAACGGTTCAATACCTGCATAGGATAGGTAGGCCTCAGCCTTTGAACCTTCCCTTGTGAAAATATATTTCATTTACTGGCTGACAGTGGACGCGATGTCATTGAACTGTACTGCCGTTCATGTAAATGGAGAATATATATCACACAAATATTTAGCCTAACACATCTGAGTTCTCATTATTATGTTCATTTTGGCCATGAACATCAACCTGGTTCTGCAAGAGTTTCTAAGAATTGAGTCCCGTACAATTCCCTTTGAAGCGGCCCCACTTCTCTCTCACATAGGTGATTTCTTATTTGAAAGCATCTCGTAATACTCTGCTCGGATTCCCGATGCATAAGAATCATTAAAAGCCTTTGCTTAACCTCAACTCATACGAGCATCACTGTTTCATTTCACCATAGGAATGGACTATAGGGTAACCCCCCCACAGTGAATCAATTATATCTTTTACGAGTAGGTTGTCCCATTGAACCTAGATCTTGGGATCTCCAGTCAACAAGGTTGGGTTTTCCTTCGTAATAAACATTTATCTAATGGGCTTTAGTCCCATTCCCCTCGATGATTTCACAACCAACTCTCTATTTAACCCTTTGGTTAGCGGATCCGCAATGTTATCCTTTGACTTTACATAGTCAATCGAAATAACTCCAGTAGAGAGTAATTGTCTAACGGTATTGTGTCTACGACGAATATGTCTAGACTTACCATTATACATATATTATGTGCCCTTCCAATTGCAGATTGACTATCGCAATGAATGCAAATTGCTGGCACTGGCTTAGGCCAACTTGGAATATCCTCCAGAAAATTTCGAAGCCATTCTGCTTCTTCAGCACACTTATCTAATGCAATGAATTCCGATTCCATTGTAGATCTGGCTATCACAGTCTGTTTGGAGGATTTCCATGATATAGCTGCACCTGCTAGTGTAAACATAGCCACTGGTAGACTTTGAGTCTTTCATGTCAGATATCCAATTAACATCACTGTATCCTTCGACTACAGCTGGATATCTATGATAGTGCAACCCATAATTACGAGTAAAACGTAAGTACCTAAGTACTCTCACTATTGCTTTCCAGTGATCAACCCCTGGATTACTTATATATCTGCTGAGCTTGTTTACTATACAGGCTATATCAGGCCTTGTACAACTCGATAGATACATCAAACTCCCGATCACTCTAGAGTATTCTACTTGAGATATACCCTCTCCCCTATTCTTCGATAGATGCTGACTCACATCTAAAGGAGTTCTAGCCACACAGAATCATCATTGTTGAATTTACCAAGAATCTTGTCCACATAGTGCGACTGATCAAGAATAAGTCCATCAGGACTTCTCGAGATCTTTATCCCAGAATGACATCTGCTAGACCCATGTCTTTCATGTCAAACTTGGATTTCAGCATATTCTTGGTAGATTTCACCATTTTAACATTGCTCCCGACAATCAATATGTCATCAACGTAGAGACATAAAATGACATAGCCAACTTCCGTCTCTCTGACATAAATGCATTTATCACATTCATTGATTTTGAAACCATTTGCCAACATGGTGTCATCAAACTTTTTATGCCACTGTTTCGGAGCTTGTTTCAATCCATACAAGGATTTAACTAACTTACAGACTTTCTTTCCTTGTCCTGGAGCTATAAAGCCTTCAGGTTGTTCCATGTAGATTTCTTCATCTAAATCTCCATTCAGAAAGGCTGTTTTCACATCCATTTGATGTACCTCAAGATTGCGCAAAGCTGCAATCGCTACTACCATCCTTATGGAATTTATCCTGGTTACAGGAGAGTAAGTATCAAAGTAATCAAGACCTTCACGTTGTCTGTACCCTTTAATTACAAGTCTTGCTTTGTACTTATCAATTGATCCATCTGCATTCATTTTCCTTTTGAAAATCCACTTGGACCCTAAAGGTTTACATCCTGGAGGAAGATCCACTAACTCCCAGGTGTGATTTTGTAAGATGGATTCAATTTCACTATTGATGGCATCTTTCCACAAAGCACCATCAGCTGACCTTACAGCTTCGTTATAGCTTTGAGGTTCATTTTCTAGCAAAAATGTCAGAAAATCTGAACCAAATGATTTTTCCGTTCTAGCTCTTTTGCTACGCCTTGGTTCAAGTTCAATAACTTGTTGATCCTCTGGAACATTTATTTGTTCTCGGTCCTGACTATCTTCAATGATAGTCTCATGTGCTCGTTTGTGCACATTTGAATTCGAATTAGTTTTACAAGGAAAAACGTATTCGAAAAAGGATGCATTCCTCGACTCCATTATCGTATTCTTGTGAATATCTGGTATATTAGACTCATGCACAAGAAATCGATAAGCATTACTGTTATGTGCATATCCTATGAAAATGCAATCAACAGTTTTTGGTCCTATCTTCACCTTTTTAGGTGGAGGAATAACTACCTTGGCAAGACACCCCCACACTCGTAGGAATTTATAGGAAGATGCTCTTCCTTTCCACATCTCATAAGGAGTTTTCCCTGCTTCTTTCCGTGGTACCTTATTTAAAAGGTAATTAGCTGATAAGACAGCTTCTCCCCACATATTCTGAGGTAAGCCGGAGCTGATTAACATAGCGTTCATCATCTCTTTCAAGGTACGATTCTTCCGTTCCGCAATCCCATTGGATTGAGGTGAATAAGGAGCTGTAGTTTGATGTATGATTCCATTTTGTTCACAAAGTGATTCAAAAGGGAAAACATACTCACCACCACGATCACTTCTTAACTCCTTAATTCTTTTATTCAGTTGGTTCTCAACTTCATTCTTATAGAGAATAAATTTCTCTATAGCTTCATCCTTGCTTTTCATCAAATACACATAGCAAAATCTTGTGCAATCATCAATAAAGGTAATAAAATATTTATTACCGCCTCTCGATTGTATTGAATTAAAATCACATACATCGGTATGAATAAGATCAAGTGGTTCAGAGTTTCTTTCAATACTATGAAAAGATGATCTAGTTAGTTTTGCCTCAACACAAGTATCACATTTATGTTTGTTATCAATTTTAAAATTGGGAATGTGATTCATATTAATTAATTTCCGCAAGGAATTAAAATTAACATGTCCTAATCTACCATGCCATAGATTAGAATACTCAACAATATAAGCAGAAGAACTAGCTTTATTGATATTTTTGGGTTTAACAACCATTACATTGAGCTTAAAGAGCCCATCAGTTACATACCCTTTTCCCACATACACCCCATTTTTAGTCAACACTACTTTATCAGACTCGAACACCATCCGGAATCCATGCTTGTTCAGAAGCGATCCAGACACAAGATTCTTCCGTATTTCTGGTACATACAGTACGTTGTTCAAAGTCAACTCTTTCCCAGAGGTCATCTTCAGAATCACCTTTCCTTGACCTTCAATCTCAGATGTTGCTGAATTTCCCATATATTTTTTTCCCCATTCCAGCAGGCTCAAATGAAGAAAACATGCTCTTGTCCGAGCACACATGTCGAGTGGCACCAGTGTCAATCCACCACTCTCTTGGGTTAGAACCCACCAGATTCACCTCAGAAACCACAGCAGAAAGGTTAATGTCTGAAACATCTTGAGTCATATTTTCCATCACATTAGCCTCTTGATTCTTTTTCTTCTTCGGCAATCTGCACTCAGAAGATTTGTGACCCATTTTGTCACAGTTGAAGCATTTTCCTTGAAATTTGGGTTTCTTGGAAACTCCTCCTTTAGGGCCCATCTTTGACCCTTTGTTCTTAGGGTTCTTGTTCTTTTGGCCATGTTCAACAACATTTGCTTTGGCCTCATGAGTTATGCCTCTCTTGTCAGATACACGATTATCTTCCTCAATTCTGAGCTTAAGAACCAAGTCTTCAATACTCATTTCTTTTCGCTTATGCTTTAGGTAATTCTTAAATCTTTCCAACCAGGTGGTAGTTTTTCAATTATCGAGGCTACTTGAAAGGTTTCACTTAAAACCATCCCCTCAGCATGTATTTCTGCTAGAATAATTTGCAATTCTTGTACTTGACTTAACACAGTTTTGGAATCAACCATCTTAAAATCTAGGAAACGGCCTACGACAAATTTCTTAGTACCGGCATCCTCAGTTTTATATTTTCGGTCTAAAGATTCCCAAAGCCCTTTTGCTGTTTTCATTCCGGCGTACACACTGTACAAGGAATCACTCAGCCCATTTAGCACATAATTCCTACATAGGAATTCAGAATGTTTCCAAGCATCGATCGCAGTGATTACTTGGATATCAATCTCACCCTCCGCGGGTACAGGAGCATCTTCCTTTAGAAACCTTGCTAGGTTCAACGTGGTCAAGTAGAAAAACATTTTCTGTTGCCATCGTTTAAAATTCTGTCCACTGAATTTTTCAGGTTTTTCCGCAGCAGGATTGACATGGCTCACATGTCCAACAGGTTGTCTAGCCAGAGGCAGTGACACTTTGGCCAGCCAGAGTAGCTGCCATATTAAGCCCAGAGGCTGAAGCAAGTTGGCCAGCCGAAGAGGCTGCCACTGCACTTTGGCTAGCCACAGGGGCTGCCACAACATTCTGCCCAACCACAGGGGCTGCCAGAACATCTACTGTGTTTGGACTGTTTTCCATATCCACAGAGCGAATTTGTTTTAAGACTATTACAAATCTATTTGTTTACTGTGTTCTTACAACGGACTTAGAACAAGCAGTAAACCGAATACTGAATATACAAAAACCAACAGTGATACAATTGTCAAGAGTACGAAATAAAACAACACTAATGAAAATAACACAACAAAGGGCGAACACAGCTGAGCAACAATAAACGGATTCCGAGGCTTGTTGATGGCAACAATTTCCTTAAAACAAATTCGTCCCCTACGTTAGGTGCAGTAGAACTCGAGACGATTGTTTCCCAGGATACAGCGGAAATGAACGAGCAAGGGCACCACTGAACTCGTATCCAACGAACCACTAAAGTGCATGAACTCTTCCCAGAAAACCGAAAACAAAGCAAGAACGGAAAAATCCTGTATCTGGCTTGCGAACAATTTTTTTTTCTGCGTTGTGTCTCCAAAAAACGAAAATCACACTTTTAATAAAAGAAATTAAGATGCCAATTATTTCTCATAAATGGAAGACCTTTCACTTGTTGTAACCATCAAACTAATTAAATTAGTTGTTATGGAACATCAAGAGGCTTTGAAAAAATAAAGAGATATGCAAAAATTGGCTGGGCCAAGCCCGCACAATTTGGTCCAGCATTCGTGTACGCAGGACACGCGGGTGCACACGAGCCAAGCTTGATTCGGATTTGATTTGCACATCCCCCCCCCCCCCCCCCCCGCGCACGTAGAGAGAGCCTCTATGCTTATAACTCTTACCCCTCTACATATGAGCAATCATATATAAGCAATTTTTCCTCTATAGCTTTCCCATATGGGACAAGCTAACTTATCTTTATTTTCCAACACCATTGGGTGAACTTTGAGCAACATTTCTCATTCACCCAAGCACCATTTTAAGCATATGAATATACCATTTCGAAGTACTCACGGAGGAGTATCCGAATCATTCAATAACAACCACTAACACGAAGTGGATCATGATTAAAATTGTGCATCAAAATGCTTATTCAAAAGCATTTTCCAACAATCCCCCACATGAATGAAATTGGCGAAAAACGTCAAATAAAAATATTTTATAAAACATTTTATTTTGACCTAGAAGAGTTCAACGGTTCAACACCTGCATAGGATAGGTAGGCCTCAGCCTTTGAACCTTCCCTTGTGAAAATATATTTCATTTACTGGCTGACAGTGGACGCGATGTCATTGAACTGTACTGCCGTTCATGTAAATGGAGAATATATATCACACAATATTTAGCCTAACACATCTGAGTTCTCATTATTATGTTCATTTTGGCCATGAACATCAACCTGGTTCTGCAAGAGTTTCTAAGAATTGAGTCCCGTACAATTCCCTTTGAAGCGGCCCCACTTCTCTCTCACATAGGTGATTTCTTATTTAAGAGCATCTCGTAATACTCTGCTCGGATTCCCGATGCATAAGAATCATTAAAAGCCTTTGCTTAACCTCAACTCATACGAGCATCACTGTTTCATTTCACCATAGGAATAGACTATAGGGTAACCCCCCCACAGTGAATCAATTATGTCTTTTACGAGTAGGTTGTCCCATTGAACCTAGATCTTGGGATCTCCAGTCAACAAGGTTGGGTTTTCCTTCGTAATAAACATTTATCTAATGGGCTTTAGTCCCATTCCCCTCGATGATTTCACAACCAACTCTCTATTTAACCCTTTGGTTAGCGGATCCGCAATGTTATCCTTTGACTTTACATAGTCAATCGAAATAACTCCAGTAGAGAGTAATTGTCTAACGGTATTGTGTCTACGACGAATATGTCTAGACTTACCATTATACATATTATTATGTGCCCTTCCAATTGCAGATTGACTATCGCAATGAATGCAAATTGCTGGCACTGGCTTAGGCCAACTTGGAATATCCTCTAGAAAATTTCGAAGCCATTCTGCTTCTTCAGCACACTTATCTAATGCAATGAATTCCGATTCCATTGTAGATCTGGCTATCACAGTCTGTTTGGAGGATTTCCATGATATAGCTGCACCTGCTAGTGTAAACACATAGCCACTGGTAGACTTTGAGTCTTTCATGTCAGATATCCAATTAGCATCACTGTATCCTTCGACTACAGCTGGATATCTATGATAGTGCAACCCATAATTACGAGTAAAACGTAAGTACCTAAGTACTCTCACTATTGCTTTCCAGTGATCAACCCCTGGATTACTCGTATATCTGCTGAGCTTGTTTACTGTACAGGCTATATCAGGCCTTGTACAACTCGATAGATACATCAAACTCCCGATCACTCTAGAGTATTCTACTTGAGATATACCCTCTCCCCTATTCTTCGATAGATGCTGACTCACATCTAAAGGAGTTCTAGCCACAGCAGAATCATCATTGTTGAATTTACCAAGAATCTTGTCCACATAGTGCGACTGATCAAGAATAAGTCCATCAGGACTTCTCGAGATCTTTATTCCCAGAATGACATCTGCTAGACCCATGTCTTTCATGTCAAACTTGGATTTCAGCATATTCTTGGTAGATTTCACCATTTTAACATTGCTCCCGACAATCAATATGTCATCAACGTAGAGACATAAAATGACATAGCCAACTTCCGTCTCTCTGACATAAATGCATTTATCACATTCATTGATTTTGAAACCATTTGCCAACATGGTGTCATCAAACTTTTTATGCCACTGTTTCGGAGCTTGTTTCAATCCATACAAGGATTTAACTAACTTACAGACTTTCTTTCTTGTCCTGGAGCTATAAAGCCTTCAGGTTGTTCCATGTAGATTTCTTCATCTAAATCTCCATTCAGAAAGGCTGTTTTCACATCCATCTGATGTACCTCAAGATTGCGCAAAGCTGCAATCGCTACTATCATCCTTATGGAATTTATCCTCGTTACAGGAGAGTAAGTATCAAAGTAATCAAGACCTTCACGTTGTCTGTAACCTTTAATTACAAGTCTTGCTTTGTACTTATCAATTGATCCATCTGCCTTCATTTTCCTTTTGAAAATCCACTTGGACCCTAAAGGTTTACATCCTGGAGGAAGATCCACTAACTCCCAGGTGTGATTTTGTAAGATGGATTCAATTTCACTATTGATGGCATCTTTCCACAAAGCACCATCAGCTGACCTTACAGCTTCGTTATAGCTTTGAGGATCATTTTCTAGCAAAAATGTCAGAAAATCTGGACCAAATGATTTTTCCGTTCTAGCTCTTTTGCTACGCCTTGGTTCAAGTTCACAACTTGTTGATCCTCTGGAACATTTATTTGTTCTCGGTCCTGACTATCTTCAATGATAGTCTCATGTGCTCGTTTGTGCACATTTGAATTCGAATTAGTTTTACAAGGAAAAACGTATTCGAAAAAGGATGCATTCCTCGACTCCATTATCGTATTCTTGTGAATATCTGGTATATTAGACTCATGCACAAGAAATCGATAAGCATTACTGTTATGTGCATATCCTATGAAAATGCAATCAACAGTTTTTGGTCCTATCTTCACCTTTTTAGGTGGAGGAATAACTACCTTGGCAAGACACCCCCACACTCGTAGGAATTTATAGGAAGGTGCTCTTCCTTTCCACATCTCATAAGGAGTTTTCCCTGCTTCTTTCCGTGGTACCTTATTTAAAAGGTAATTAGCTGATAAGACAGCTTCTCCCCACATATTCTGAGGTAAGCCGGAGCTGATTAACATAGCGTTCATCATCTCTTTCAAGGTACGATTCTTCCGTTCCGCAATCCCATTGGATTGAGGTGAATAAGGAGCTGTGGTTTGATGTATGATTCCATTTTGTTCACAAAGTGATTCAAAAGGGAAAACATACTCACCACCACGATCACTTCTTAACTCCTTAATTCTTTTATTCAGTTGGTTCTCAACTTCATTCTTATAGAGAATAAATTTCTCTATAGCTTCATCCTTGCTTTTCATCAAATACACATAGCAAAATCTTGTGCAATCATCAATAAAGGTAATAAAATATTTATTACCGCCTCTCGATTGTATTGAATTAAAATCACATACATCGGTATGAATAAGATCAAGTGGTTCAGAGTTTCTTTCAATACTATGAAAAGATGATCTAGTTAGTTTTGCCTCAACACAAGTATCACACTTATGTTTGTTATCAATTTTAAAATTGGGAATGTGATTCATATTAATTAATTTCCGCAAGGAATTAAAATTAACATGTCCTAATCTACCATGCCATAGATTAGAATACTCAACAATATAAGCAGAAGAACTAGCTTTATTGATATTTTTGGGTTTAACAACCATTACATTGAGCTTAAAGAGCCCATCAGTTACATACCCTTTTCCCACATACACCCCATTTTAGTCAACACTACTTTATCAGACTCGAACACCATCCGGAATCCATGCTTGTTCAGAAGCGATCCAGACACAAGATTCTTCCGTATTTCTGGTACATACAGTACGTTGTTCAAAGTCAACTCTTTCCCAGAGGTCATCTTCAGAATCACCTTCCTTGACCTTCAATCTCAGATGTTGCTGAATTTCCCATATATATTTTTTTCCCCATTTCTAGCAGGCTCAAATGAAGAAAACATGCTCTTGTCCGAGCACACATGTCGAGTGGCACCAGTGTCAATCCACCACTCTCTTGGGTTAGAATCCACCAGATTCACCTCAGAAACCACAGCAGAAAGGTTAATGTCTGAAACATCTTGAGTCATATTTTCCATCACATTAGCCTCTTGATTCTTTTTCTTCTTCGGCAATCTGCACTCAGAAGATTTGTGACCCATTTTGTCACAGTTGAAGCATTTTCCTTGAAATTTGGATTTCTTGGAAACTCCTCCTTTAGGGCCCATCTTTGACCCTTTGTTCTTAGGGTTCTTGTTCTTTATGGCCATGTTCAACAACATTTGCTTTGGCCTCATGAGTTATGCCTCTCTTGTCAGATACACGATTATCTTCCTCAATTCTGAGCTTAAGAACCAAGTCTTCAATACTCATTTCTTTTCGCTTATGCTTTAGGTAATTCTTGAAATCTTTCCAACCAGGTGGTAGTTTTTCAATTATCGAGGCTACTTGAAAGGTTTCACTTAAAACCATCCCCTCAGCATGTATTTCTGCTAGAATAATTTGCAATTCTTGTACTTGACTTAACACAGTTTTGGAATCAACCATCTTAAAATCTAGGAAACGGCCTACGACAAATTTCTTAGTACCGGCATCCTCAGTTTTATATTTTCGGTCTAAAGATTCCCAAAGCCCTTTTGCTGTTTTCATTCCGGCGTACACACTGTACAAGGAATCACTCAGCCCATTTAGCACATAATTCCTACATAGGAATTCAGAATGTTTCCAAGCATCGATCGCAGTGATCACTTGGATATCAATCTCACCCTCCGCGGGTACAGGAGCATCTTCCTTTAGAAACCTTGCTAGGTTCAACGTGGTCAAGTAGAAAAACATTTTCTGTTGCCACCGTTTAAAATTCTGTCCACTGAATTTTTCAGGTTTTTCCGCAGCAGAGGATTGACATGGCTCACATGTCCAACAGGTTGTCTAGCCACAGAGGCAGGTGACACCTTTGGCCAGCCACAGTAGCTGCCATATTAAGCCCAGAGGCTGAAGCAAGTTGGCCAGCCGAAGAGGCTGCCACTGCACTTTGGCTAGCCACAGGGGCTGCCACAACATTCTGCCCAACCACAGGGGCTGCCAGAACATCTACTGTGTTTGGACTGTTTTCCATATCCACCAGCGAATTTGTTTTAAGACTATTACAAATTATTTGTTTACTGTGTTCTTACAACGGGACTTGAACAAGCAGTAAACCGAATACTGAATATAAAAAACCAACAGTGATACAATTGACAACAGTAATACGAAATAAAACAACACTAATGAAAATAACACAACAAAAGGAGCGAACACAGCTGAGCAACAATAAACGGATTCCGAGGCTTGTTGATGGCAACAATTCCTTAAAACAATTCGTCCCCTACGTTAGGTGCAGTAGAACTCGAGACGATTGTTTCCCAGGATACAGCGGAAATGAACGAGCAAGGGCACCACTGAACTCGTATCCAACGAACCACTAAAGTGCATGAACTCTCCCAGAAAACCGAAACAAGCAAGAACGGAAAAAATCTGTATCTGGCTTGTGAACATTTTTTTTCTGCGTTGTGTCTCCAAAAAACGAAAATCACACTTTTAATAAAAGAAATTAAGATGCCAATTATTTCTCATAAATGGAAGACCTTTCACTTGTTGTAACCATCAAACTAATTAAATTAGTTGTTATGGAACATCAAGAGGCTTTGAAAAAATAAAGAGATATGCCAAAAATTGGCTGGGCCAAGCCCGCACAATTTGGTCCAGCATTCGTGTACGCAGGACACGCGGGTGCACACGAGCCAAGCTTGATTCGGATTTGATTTGCACCCCCCCCCCCCCCCCCCGCGCACGTAGAGAGAGCCTCTATGCTTATAACTCTTACCCCTCTACATATGAGCAATCATATATAAGCATATTTTTTCCTCTATAGCTTTCCCATATGGGACAAGCTAACTTATCTTTATTTTCCAACACCATTGGGTGAACTTTGAGCAACAATTTCTCATTCACCCAAGCACCATTTTAAGCATATGAATATACCATTTCGAAGTACTACACGGAGGAGTATCCGAATCATTCAATAACAACCACTAACACGAAGTGGATCATGATTAAAATTGTGCATCAAAATGCTTATTCAAAAGCATTTTCCAACAGATTCAGGGCTCCGATTCAATCTTGACATCTGAATCGGGAATGGGTCTGATGCCCATATACTTTCCAATGTTTTTAACTTTTTTAAAAAATTAAAAAATGTACAGAAAACAAACAAAAAGTCCCATTTTCTAATATTTGCACATAAAAGTTGAAAATTAACAATAAAGTAAGTGGGGATCTGATCACTATTTATTCCTCATTCTTATTCGGGGATAATGGGGAATACTCCTATTCGGGAAATTCGGGGTTCGGGACAAGTTCGATAATTTTTTAATAAATTGGGTTCCAATTCAGTGATCATGGTCCCCGTCCCGAACCCGCCTCATTACCATCCTAAGCTCAATTAACTTCCAACCTACGTTGTTGTTTTATGACAAGATACGATTTTTTACGTCTTCATCAACGTGGTCAATTATCTGTTTTAGGTATGTGAGAGAGGATTGAGTCCTGTATTTCCTGTATAAATTCCAACAAGAAACCTTACTTACGTGGGACTGTGATTGAAATCAACATTATATGCAGAATTATTGTGATAGATGGATTCGAATCCATGTGCTTAAGACATATATGGATTTTAAATGCACATTCAATACTATCAAGCCAAGTTGGCGAAGCAAGAAATACGGGACTCCGTCCTCCAATATTCAAAATAGACAAATGTGACACGTAGACGAAGGATCGTAGATAGGAATGACAGCGGGTAGGGTGGTTTGATGAAAATTTATCATTACCAAATATGTACCCGCATATGTAAATAAATGATCAAACTTACATCATACTAATGGAGTTGGTGCTTGGAGTGTCAATCTGATTTGTACATTTTATTATTTTATTAAAAATAACTATATTTTTCATTTCATACCTTATTAATGGTATTGTCATTATACGTATTAGATTGATTTATAAATATGCTAAGAATGACATCGACCTTAGAATAGTTTTGACACTGGGTGTAAACATTTATAGTCAGCGGTTTTGGAATACGTCGAATTCCTATAACCTAGAAGACTAGCACATGTTGTATATTGGAATTGGAGTTCCAATGGTTTAACTAGATGTACCATGAGTTTTAGAAACTCGTTAAACATGAGGGTATTCGTTGAAGCGAATACTGAATGACTCATAGATGATTTCTAATAGTTGGAAGTACACACCACCATCAATAGGAATCTCCTCGAATCGAGTGGTATATGTAATCCTTTGACTATAGGATAGTGATAAGTGCACAAAAGTGTACTTTGAATGCTACTAACTCGATTTAATTATCATGTACTTAATCTTAATTAGAGTTTATTTTGTGCTTTATTATTATGAAGCAATGGAATATGGATATTGGAGCAATTACACATATTTTCGGGATCTTGTAGAAGCATCGAATGCGCGCAGGAAGCAAGCAGAGACCGCATGACTCAAATCCTGCAAAGCCCGCATGTGCATCGAGATGCGGAGACATTTCCAGGATGCTGTTAATTCTTATTCTAACGCGAATCAGCATTTTGGGACTTTTCTATATAAACCCAACTTCGTCCTAAACCCTAAAGGAGAAAATCAGAGAGAAACAGAGGATAAACATACACAAAGAGCCACACACATAAGATTGAGAGAGAAGAATGAAGGACTTCAAAGACAAATATGCCGTCTCTCCGATCCATTCGGGTTGTATCTCTATTCCGCATGGAGAATTAATCTCCTAGGCAAAGCTAAGGATGAACTCTTATATTTGAATTTCTATGTTTATGTTGTTGATTTCTTAAGAACCTTTTTAACATTTAATATAATTGATGGTTGTTATTTTCTATTATCTTTCGATTCTTCAACCCACAGACTAAGTGTGCATCTGGAGGAAGCCTTCAACATCATGGACAGTTATGGTATGAAGTTGAATCCTACTAAGTGTGCATTTGGTGTTGCTTCAGGGAAATTCCTCGGATATGTAGTCACTCGATGAGGAATAGAAGCGAATCCGAACCAGATCAAGTCAATCCTCGAAATCCCCTTACCTTTCAGCCCAAAGGACGTCATGTGACTAGCAGGGAGGATTACGGCACTGAACAAGTTCATCCCCCAGTCTACAGACAAGAGTTTTCTATTCTTCTCATCTTAAAAAAAGGCCAACAGCTTCGAGTGGACTCTCACTTATGAAGAAGCGCTACAAGGACTCAAGTGATATTTTACCACTCCACCTTTGCTGTCAAAGCCACTCGATAACGAGAGGCTCTATCTCTACCTTGGAGTTTCAGAACACGCGGTTAGTAGAGTATTAATCAGAGAAGAGGTGGATGCTCAACTCCCAGTCTACTACATAAGCAAAGCAATGCTATGAGCAAAATCACGCTACCCGTTAATAGAGAAGTTGGTATTCGCTCTAATTACGGCTACAAGAAAGCTCAGACCCTACTTTTAGTGACATCCTATCACGGTATACACGACTTATCCTTTGAGAAGCGTACTCCATAAACCAGAACTATCAGGGAGATTAATGAAATGGGCAATTGAACTTGGGGAACATGATATTACGTACCTACCTAGGACCGCCATCAAATCTCAAGCACTGGCGGACTTCGTGGTCGACTTCACACTCGGTCTACTTACTGCAGCTGAAATTGAAGTTTGCTCCATCCACTCGATAATTCCGTGGAAACTCGCAGTCGACGGGTCCAGTAACAAAAAAGGGGTGCGGCCTTGGGGTAATGATTACCACTCCGAAAGGTGACATTCTATAACAAGCAATCAAGTAATGTTTTAGGGTAACCAACAACGATGCAGAGTACGAGGTACTGATTACCGGGTTATCCTTAGCCAAACAACTTAGAGTTAGAAAGGTAGATGTTAAGTCTAATTTACAGTTGATTGTCAACCAGATCCAGAGGTCCTATCATGCACGAGGTCTACAGATGGCATCCTACTTAAAAAAGGTAAAGGATATTCAGTCGACATTTGAGGAATTTACCATAACCCAAGTCCCAAGAAGTGAGAACTCCCAAGCGGATGCTCTGGCCACCCTTGGATCAACGATGAAGGGAGACAGACCACGCACAATACCAGTAGTATATCTGAACTGGCCAGTAATTTGGAAGGAAGAAAGAATGGTTGCAGCGGTTGATTCAGTCGACACTTGGATGTCACCAATAGTTAGATATTTGTGAGAATGTGTGCTTTCAGATGATAAAATCCAAGCCAGAAAAGTCCAGAGACAGTCTGCAAGGTTCGTAATATTCAACGATCAGCTGTTAAGGAGATCATTTTCGGGACCTTATTTGAAGTGCCTCACACACGATGAAGCAAAGCATGTGTTGACGGAGCTGCACGAGGGGTAATGTGGTAACCACTCTAGAGGTAGGAGCTTAGCTCTTCGAGCCCATTCGACAGGATACTACTGGCCGACGATGAGGTCCGAATCAGCTGAATTCACTAAGAAGTGTGACAAATGTCAAAGGTTTGCTCCAATTTCACAAGTCTCATCAGAAAAACTCAATCCAACCTGTCTCATTGGCCGTTCATGAAGAGGGGAATGGATATCGTAGGAAAACTCCCAGCCGCACTAGGCCAGCATGTCTACATGCTTGTGCTGACAGATTACTACTCGAAGTGGATCGTGAATCATTGACCAGAGTATGCGATAAAGAGGCACAAATATTCATCTGGAAGGATATCATCTGTCGGTTTGGCATACCGAAAGAAATAGTGACTGACAACGGTTTGCAATTCACCAGCCATCACTTTCAAGACTTATGTAGGAATTAAGGCATAAAGTTGAGCTTCTCAACCCCATGCTTTCCACAAGCGAACGGCCAGGCCGAGTCGTCCAACAAAATGATTCTGAATACTTTGAAGAAGAGATTAGAGAAGGCTAAAGGCGCTTGGGCGGATGAACTTTCAGGGACGTTGTGGTCCTATAGGACGACAGCCCGATCTTTGACAGGTGAAACCCCCTTCACACTGGCATTTGGAACGGAAGCTGTAATACCGACTGAAGAAGCCATCATGTCCCATCGCTACCAATGGATCGACGAAGAACTGAATCGACAGCTCATGAATTTCAATCTTGACACGATTGATGAATTAAGGGACCGAGCTTCTATTCGACTGCCTGCTCACCAACAGAGGATAGCTAGATTCTTCTACAAAAACGTCAGGAGCAGAACATTCAAGGAAGGAGATTGGGTCCTACGCAGAGTCTTCCAAAACACAAAGGAGATTGGAGATGGTAAGCTAGGACCAAAACTGGAAGGTCTGTACCTCGTCATAAAAATTTTCAGGTGAGGAGCCTACAAGCTACAAATCTTGGAAGGGACTCACGTACGCAACAGTTGGAACACCGTTCATCTTAAGCGATTTATCTGGTAACACTTACAATATTTGTTATTTTTTCAAAGTAGTTGTCTTTCGCAATATTGATTGTCTTTCAAAAATATGAAATAAAGAAATTTGTAGAAGTCATTTGACTGATTGAAATAAAAGTTCATTAGTATCATTCATTAGGGACTCTTCTTCTTAACAAAATTTCATTAGTATCATTCATTACGGACTCTTCTTCTTAACAAAAACCTTAAGCACATTAGAATGTAAAGTTCTCAAACTTCAAAAGCACTGGCTGGATCTTCTTCAGCAGTCGCAAGAACACTGGTAGGAACATCTTCTTAGATTTCAGGCTCAATCCTCGCTTCAATATCTACCACAGTCGGTCCAACTTCCTCTATTTCCTTCAATCGTTCCTCTACCCCTCCCATTTCAGGAATTTCCATTGACTCTATCTCATCTTTTCTTGACTCGATTTCATCTCTTCACCATCCTCAGTCGACGAGGAAAACCCAGCTACACGTCTTTCATACTCTCGAATCCACTTCTCAGGCTTCCAGTTGACATGCTTCCTGACAAGATATTCCTTCATCAAATCATATTTGTCTTTCATCATAGAGTCGCTGGCTATATCCTCCATTTGCTCTAGCAATTGTTCGTTTTCCTTCCTCACGTTCTCAAAACTTTGCTTATAGCTGTCAATCGTTAATTCAGACGTTTCTTTCTCCATTTTCAAAGTAGCCTTAACTTCCTTTAACTCATTCTCCAGCCCTTTTTCCTTTCTTTGTGAAGCAGCCAGCCCAGACTTCAGCTCTGAAGCTTCATTCCTCACCACTGATAACATTTTTTTTAAGCTCCTTGATCCTTCGTTGACTCGACTCCGCATTCTTTCGAATGTATAGACTACATTCCAATTCCTAAAAAAAAACCAAGTTAGAGATCATTCGACCAAAAAAAAAAATTTGTTATACACACTTAATAGTTCAGAGTTATGGCTTTCCTCATAGCCTCCACTGGACCGATTTGCGTTGGCCTTTCTTCATCCCCCTCTAGAAGAAGCCCATCCACAAATGAATCTATGCTTGAGGGATCAGATATTGCAGTTGACTCGCGAGGAACTTTTAAAATAAGATTGTCGACATCTTCCTCTACCCCGGCAATAGATTTCCTTTTCTTCCCTGCCGAAGTCATTTCAGTCGATTTCCCCTTTTCTGCAACAGCTTCACTTAGGACGATTCTTTGGGTTGGGGACCAGTTATTTTCTCGACTTCCGGTTTTTTCACTTTCAGCTTCCTTGCCTTCTTCTGGTTCTTCATTTCATCGAGTGAGAATACTGTAAATGGTCTAGTCATCATGTCCTATGCGCATAAAAGTTCCTTGGGTTTTAGAGGCTTTTGAAATTTAGGCTCTCCGTATAACTCTCGACATGATCATCCATAATTTATCAGGGGTAATATATCCTTACAAAAGGCCAGAAGTGTACCTTCTCATTCTCGTCTGTAAATATCCCTCCACAACAGAGTCGCCCTCAATCTTTTCTCCACTAAGATAGTTTTATAGTTTCTTTCTTCAGCCGGCAAAGCTAAAATTGCTTTGGTGTTGGAAATTGTTCGAGTAGTCGAGACAAACGATCTATTTCGTAAAGGATCTGTAATGAAAAATACAAGGTTATTCCAATTTATAAATAAGATTCGAGGATTAAACATTTCAAAAAACAAATGCTACTCACTCAATGAACTCCAATACTCTGGGATTCGACCAACCCCAGCCGATACAAATATACCATCACCCTTTGTAAAGAAATAATCAGATTGCCAATTCCCTCTATCATTAGTCGGTAATCCGGTAACTAAATGTGTCTTCCTCTAACGAAGAATCAGGGTATATCTTCCTTTCTCCTTCAAGTGTTCTTTTAGGTAGTATGTGGCCAAGACATCATTCACTTCAAAAAAATACTCATAACTCGAAAGATATGCACTCAATCGACAATAAAATCATTCAAGCATTAGGCATCAGCTGAGAGGGAGCAACCTCAAAATGATCCAGAACCTCCCAAACTAATCTTGGTATAGGGAACCTCAGCCCATCAGTGAATGGTCGCACGTAGAATCCCATCCACCCCGAAAATTTATAGTCAATCCGTTCACTCCACAAAAGTACTGATAAGTGTGGTTTATGCCCACTTATTACGGCATTTTTAGCTTACCGTTTTGTTATATTTCGAGATATTTTAATATTATTTATAGCTTATTTCATGTTTTATTTATAGGGACATTAATACATAGATCCTGGGAAAATTACACGTGTTTTGGGAATCATACGGGAGCATAGGACACAACACATGAACAATTGCATCATTTGCGCCACGGAGCACAAGACCCAGCCAAGTTCCCGAGAGAAAGGTGCCTTGGAGCCACAATTGTTCATTAATAAGGGCGCCAAGGCGCCCATTGTTGTCAAAGCAATGGCGTCAAGGCGCCATCAATATCAAGAGTCAAC
>SKCR01028509.1:0-19098 GCA_019454045.1 Zanthoxylum bungeanum
AACAGTTTCTGCCGGGAATGGCACGCGGGAATGGCACGCTGGGATGACACTCCGAGAATGGAGATATAGTCCGGGAATGGACAGCTCGGGAATGAGCACGTTGGGAATGGCACACCGGGAATGGCACTCCGAGAATGGAGATATAGTCCGGGATGGACAGCTCGGGAATGAGCACGCCGGGAATGGCACTCTGAGAATGGAGATATAGTCCGGGAATGGACAGTCCGGGAATGGACAGCTCGGGAATGAGCACGCCGGGAATGGCACTCTGAGAATGGAGATATAGTCCGGGAATGGACAGCTCGAGAATGAGCACGCCGGGAATGGCACTCCGGGAATGGAGATCGGTTCGGGAATGGACCACAACACGGTGATAGTTCGGGAATGGACTTCATCACATCACATCACAACAAAACTCCGGGAATGGAGATCGGTTCGGGAATGGACCACAACACGGTGACAGTTCGGGAATGGACTTCATCACATCACATCACAGCAACACTCCGGGAATGGAGATCGGTTCGGGAATGGACCACAACATGGTGACAAGTCGGGAATGGACTTCATCAAATCACATCACAGCAACACTCCGGGAATGGAGATCGGTTCGGGAATAGACCACAACACAGTGACAGTTCGGGAATGGACTTCATCACATCAACTCTACACAGCACGGCAAGCCAAGTGGCAGCTGGCGAGCCAGGTAAGTAAAAATGCATTGCACGTACTTTGATAGGATTGTCATTGTCACACACTGCACAAGTCCCATCAAAGTGGGGGCGACTGTAGGCATTGCATTTTTGCATATCAGCCCGATGATGAGTCTCGTATGGAGACAACTACTTCTTTAGTCATGAAAGCCGCAGGAAACGAGCATTGGAAGGGTAAAGTTGGAAAATAAAATTTTGTTGGATTTTATCTGAGTTGTTTAGCTTCGGCTGCTTGTTTGACTTCCGTTTCAAAGCTTATCTTAGGCCCAAGACCCCACAAACCATTTAACAAACACAAAACCAAACCCAAAATACCCAAGCCCACCAAGTCAAACCAAGTCCACGCCCAAGGAGGGGTGATTCACGCCCAACTAGTCTTTATTTAGGTATATGCATATTTATCACATGCTAAAATCTTGTAAAATCCTTACCTAAATAAAAGAAATCAAATCAAATCCCTACCAAATCAAATCCAATCCCCACCCCAAATAAGGAGATCTATTCCTTATTAAGAAGATGTCACCATCAATAGAAATCCTACTCATAGTCGTATAAGGAAAGCTTCCTCTTTTTTGCCTATAAAAACAGACTTTCACCCCTATTCACAACGCTAGCTTACATACCTCTCTCACACGCCTAAAGCATTCATTCAAGCCCTCTTGTGCACGCCCTTCAACCTCCTTCAAGCCTCCATTGCCGAATCATCAAGCCAAGAACACCCCCAATTGCCGTGCACCACCCATCACCCTTACACCATTCACGCCCAAGCCCTGAACATAAACCCCCTTTGCCGCATCTTAGCCACCATTCACAGCCCCTAAAAAAGCCTTAAAACAGCCCCAAACATTGCCCCAAAGTCGCACAAACAACCCCCACACACAGCCCATCCCTTACACGCCTAAATAGCCCAGAAAACACTCACTGCACTGCACTTTTACTGCCACAAATCAGCCAACTGACCTGAACGTTTTTGCAGTGATTTTAGCCCTTATAACAGTCCCCGAAACACCTAAAAACTGCAATAAAAAACTGCACAAGACCCCCCTAAAAAATCACCAAAAATCGCACCCTTTTGGCCTTCCAAATCACCCGAAACAGTCCACTAATCGACCAAAACAGTGACCTGAAATGCAGCAGCAAAACAGCAGCAAAACGGACTTAAAACAGCAGCCCAAGCATCAAAACAACGAGGAAAAACATTGAGCAAACAAATCGGAAAAGTATCGGATCATTCGCTCTTCCAACGGACGTGTAACGCCCTTTCTTGAGACGACAAAAGAGGTTAGACCTGAGGGCACCCTTTTTCTTATCCTCTTTCGTTTTATTTTATTTATTTTTGATATATAATTGCATGAGAGTCATTTGAGGCTTGGATGAACGGGGCATATGTTCCCTTTTGTGGTATATCGGATGGAAACCCGGACGTAAATTCCATAGCCAATTCCGAATGGACGGTAGTATGGTCTGCACTCGGGATACAATGCCACGTACCACTTAAGATACACGTATCTCGTCTCATCCAAATTTGTATTTGAGCATGTTATAGTTCTAGGTTGTTTATTTATTATTTTAAGCATGATTTAATTTAGTTTCGTTATTTAATTTTAAAGCATGATTATGTTCTTTTTACGCATGATATTTAGTTTAGTTTATATTCATGTTTAAATAATTATTTGTTTATGTTGGTTTGATGGCTCAATATGTTCGATGTGTGATATTGCGTGTTTGTTGTTTAAAGACTTACTTTCAAGCATGAAAACTTAGATTAGGATTTATTTAGCGGAAGCATATTAGATCTAAGTGGCCTTTGAACATGATTATTGAGTAGATGCGGTTGATTTATTGCACAAATTATATCATCACAATGACATAAGTAAGGGACCATTCCGAACCCAACGGTTCGAGGTCTTCCCTTGCGAGGGGTGAGTGCGGCCTTAAACCTTTGTCCCGGTTCACACCGGGTGGCGACTCTATTATTCTCCGGTTTAGTTCCCCGCGGACTACTCCGTACTCTCAACTAGGCCCTGAGTCTAGAACAGCGTCGTCAAGTTATGTGTCCTACAGTTACGAAGTATTCATATCCACCTCTAGCCTGGTTAGACATGGGCCCACATACGTCACTATGAACGAGGGCTAACAGTTCGGTGGCGCGTTCACCCATACCGCTAAAAGGTGATTTAGGCATTTTGCCTAATAAGTAAGATTCGCAGACGTCATATGAATTAGGATCAAATTCGTCCAAGTACCCACACTTCGAAAGTGTGGATATGCGAGTCTTGTTTATGTGTCCTAGACGACAGTGCCACATGTAAGTTTCTTCTTTGTTACTCGTTTTGAGCCTTTTGTTTGTTATGTTATATGTTGGAGATAGATTTATATTCATAATATAAAGACCATTACTTGCAATTGCATTGCAAATTTCTACATAATTTTTATAAACAAAACACCCAGTGTTCCTGAATACAAAAGTATACCCACACTGGGTTAACATAGATACAGAAATAATATTCCTAGTCAAACTAGGTACATAATAACAGTCATGAAGTTCAAGTACATGCCCCGAGGGCAGTTCTAAAACAAAAGTGCCAACGGCCAAAATGGCGACTGGTGCCCCATTTCCAACGCGTAGATCAATCTCCCATGAAGCCAGTCTCCTGCTAATCTGCAGATCCTGCACATCAGTACATATATGAGTACCACAACCAGAATCAAAAATCCAATTTTTAAAACTAGAAGTAGTCATGTTTATTTCAATAACAAACATACTTGAAGCCGGTGCATTGCCCGCTTTTATCTCCTTCTGGAGCGTCTTGTACTCGCGGCAGTCACACTTCCAGTGACCCCGCTTGCCGCACTATAGGCAAACATCCTGATATTTGTCCTTTGGCTTCCCATAAGCCTTCGACGATTTGGCTTTGCCTTTTCTGTTATGCTTCTTGCCCAGCCCTATGTGCATGAGATGTCGATGCAAAGTGCGCCTCGCGCTTGTTGCCCTTTTGAAGCTCATTCTCAGCCTCCTTGAGAGTTGACAATAACTCTCCAAGAGTATCATTGTTGTTCATCAAATTATAATTTATGATGAACTGTCTCCAGGAATCGGGGGGAGATTGTAGGATCATATCCACAGTAATCTCAGCCTCAAAGACTATCCCCATGTTGGCTAACTCATCAATGTCAGCAATCATCTGTGCCACGTGGGACTCAACAGACATGCTTTCTGACATGCGTGAGCGAAAGAGCTTCTTCACTAACTCGTACCTCTGCATCCTCTTGTTATAGCGATGCAGATCTTGCAACCTCGCTAACATATTATAAGGATCCAAGTCCCTATTTTGTCTACGGAAATGCTGAGTCATCGAAGCAAGCATAATGGAATGAGTTGTGTCACAATCATCGCTGTGAGTATTCCAAAGCTCCAGCTCAAGTGTCTCATCCGGTCCGGGCTTAGGCCCAAGAGGTCTTTGTAAAGTATACAACAACCTCTCTGAACCTAGGACAATCCTAAGGTTCATTTCCCAATCTGCAAAGTTCGTGCCCTTAAAGACATTTTCTCCCATGATAATGTCGCGGACATTTCCTTTTCCTGTCATCTTGACTACGATAGTCCAACTATCTAGTCAACGATAATGGGTACAGTCTAACTGTTACATAGAAAAATAACATTATATTAGTCCAACTAATAATATAAATTTTGACGAAATAATTTGAAAGCGCGTAAAGCTAAGTATCTGAATGAAATTGCAAATTCAATACTAGCCTCCCACTATTTTTCGGCGAGTCTCTAACCCTCTGTTGACTACTCGGGAAACCCAGTTTCCTAGTGGGCTAGGATCCCGTTAAATAACACACAACCTTGACTTTGGCCAACAAGCTGTATGATATTTAACTAGGTAGATCTCGAAGATCAATTGGATCTAATCCAACTCCTAGATCCGGTAGGTGGACATCCAAGTCCAAAACATATATACTTTATATATGCCAATATGTCAAACATATTTTCCTAACATTTTTTCTCTGAATCAACTAAGCCTTGGCTTTGGCACAACAAGCTTAATGATTCCAGTTAAGCGGGACCCGTTGATATGGAAAGTTTCGTAATCAATGTCGATGGACAAGAAGTGATCTTGACTTTGGCCAACAAATCACAACTTGGACAAGACACCGATATGTAACAAAACCTTCATGATTCAAACACATCCGCAATTGACAAAGGCCTTGACTTTGGCCAACAAGCCAATGCCAATTTTGGATCTTGAGTAAGAATCATTCAACGGAAGGAAAAACGCTTAATATTATATTGAGGGTTCTTTTACGTAAATTGGCAACCAATTTATTATCTTTGTTAAGGTCTCATCATACACCCTTAAGCATGCTTCTAAAACATCATAAGGCGCGAAAAGTAAATAATAGCGATATGCGGATGGATATATAAACATATCGTTCCTAGAACAAATCACTCCATTTCCACTCCCCGGCTAGCACTATTCTACTTCTACCCAATTATATTACAATAATAGAAACCTCATTGCAATGAGGGGAATTAGGTGAGAAGAGAATACAAAGAGATAATAAGAGACAAGGCTGGACACGCAGGTCCAATTAATAAATTCCAAATTTACAATAATTTCCAAAATTACCCTTTCCCTTCTAATATCCATCCGATATAAACTATTCATTCATCACATCCACATATATTCATTCAAGGCATGTTATACAACCAATCTAATCCAATTAATTAGTCTTTAATTATGTGATCATCCAATGTTCAAACAACGGTTTGATTTTGCGCGAGTCCAACTCGTTTGAGAATAAGTACTTAAAGTACGAATTCATGAATTATATCGAACTACTCGTTAAATCCAATTTAAGTCGTATTCAATACTAATCATATTATTTAATTCCAAATTAAATATTTACACTTTTAATGTGCTTTAATGACTTAGATTCCAAATCTAATCTTATTGGGTCTCAAAGCCCAACTAACATCCAATGTAAGTTTAATTAAAGTCCAATGGGCTTTCAATTGATTTCATAAGGCATGGGCCTTGGTCAATGTGGGTCAAACCCAATTACCAAGTCCAAGTAAGGAATCGCCCTTATTTGCCAAGAAACCAATATCAAGCCCATAAGGCCCAATTAAACCTTTAAAGCCCATTTAGTTACATTTGGACTTAATGGAATGATTTAGGCCCAATTTGGATCCAATCAAATTTGGTCTAAACCAACTTGGCCCTACCAAGCCCATTATGCCAAATATAACAAATTTAAGCCCAATTCAAATTTTAACATTCCAAATTTTAAAATCCAATTAACATAAGTGTAAATACATGATTAACCCTTTTAAATCAATCTTTCAAAAATATTAATTTATCATTTAATCATGCATATAACATAAACTAATGTCCAACATTATTTCATGAAAAAATCAAGTCCATTTCATGCCCTTATACATTCGGCCAAGGTAAGGAAATAATTCCGATTTCGTTTTTCAATCCGATCGAATCACTAATCGTCATTCCATATCCGTTTCAAGTCATCCAATGAACTCACAAACAAAAAATACCAAGTCCTTTGCATGGGTAATAGATTCGGCCAAGCCTAAGGGAAGTCCAAATTTTGATCCAATCATTATTTGTTGAAATTGATCCAATCACATCTCATTATATCAACATATAAGCATACTAAACCAATCAATTTGCTCAAATCATGCTCACATGGATTTTCCCCAAATTTTACCCTAATATTTTTCATGCTTTAACAAGGCTCTGATACCATTGTTGGTTTCTAATGTTTCTCAAACATGTCCCAAGATCATCACAAAGCATGAAATAAGAATGAATAAATTGAAAGAGTGGCGGAATCACACTCACAACGATCGGATGTGATGAAAGCTCCAAGCAAAATCCTTCCTTTGCTTTCTTTTGTATTCGGCCAAGAGGATGATTTTGATGAAGAAAAACTCCAAGCTCCAAGCTCCAAGAATGTGACCCAAGCTCTTGAATCTATTCCCTATCACCTTTGTTTGATCCACCAAAGTGTGCTAGCAAGATTTGCCTTTGAAAATTGAAAAAAAAAAACCTTAGGTTTCCTTCTCACTAGTTTCGGCCAAGGGAGAGTCTTAGGGAGAGAGAAAATGAAATGTTGTATCTTATACCAAAACCCTAGATAAAAAGGTGAAAAGAAAAACCTTTAACTTTTCCAAAAAGTTAAAACCCCCCCCCCCCCCCCAATTTTCCCTCCAAAAGTCAAAAGGTCAAATGTCAAAAAGTCAAAGTTACTTTTCATAAAGTGGTTTGACTTCCATCACACATCAATGACATGTGATTTTACTTCCGGTGTGATTTACGATGTGACTTGCGGTCGCATGTGATTCAAAATCGACGCAACTTTGCAAACACATTCCGAGCTCGGTTTTGATAATTCTAAATCAATGATTTTTTCCGATGCCTCGTAAATAAATCCAATTTACTATTCACGTCGCTCGAGAATTAATTCTAAATTAATTCAAGTGCCCGAATTAAAATCTAATTTTAATTTCGAATCGAAATCCAATTTCGTTTAATATATCGAATATATTATTTTATTGATTAATTCCAAATTAATCTTTCTCTCTCCTCTAATAGTACTTTATCCTAGATAAAGTTTCTCCATTTTAATCCCAGATTAAGTTTGAATCAAACGTCATCGGTGAATTCTCGGGAAGTGACCCAAGAGATCTCCGGATATGTTGGCAGTAAATACGGTCGTCGGACTATCCGAACACGTACGTACCTTGTACTACGTTTTACCGATTTACGAGACAAGGTTGTCTTCGAGCAAAGCGCCATGCCTACCCAATTCTCCAGAAATATTCTTACTGGAATATAATATCTATATCATGCGTAGTTTACCGTAGTATCGTGTATAGCGATCCAGTATCAGATGTCACGTGCAAGGCATGGGGCTGGAAAAGTGTCTGCCCCGTACGAAGCACATATCAGATATCATGCAACTAGTCTCTTTGAATCGGATAATCATGACCTTGTCATATTATCCCGATAGTTGCAACACTATAGAGAACCAGTTCTGAATCCCTGCGTGATCATCATCTCCATATGTCTGAAGTGATACTTCTGTCTTGACATCAAATCCAATACACTACGATTCTCAATAAACTCAGAACCTGTTAAAGCCCTGGACGACCAAAACCAAAGTTTATCGATTGTCGCAAGTACTAGCGATGTAAGTCTCAGGTTAAGACCAAATACACCTACCCTGAAGCGGACTCCCATAGACACATATACATACTACCAATGAAATTCCGCGGGGTCTATCCAGAGCGAAGCTATTTTCCGTACCATCGGTAAAACACGACCTCCTATCGCACTTGCATAAATATCCAATACTTAAATATATGAGGACTATGTCGTTATGCCCCCACAACGCGCACAAGTGCAATACTAGTCTATTCCAAATTGTCGATGTCCAATCTCGATAATACTACGATTAGCGATATTTAATGATTAAACCTTTATGGATTGATACTGTCTCATATCATCTCAATCTGGTACTAATCATATGGACTTCTACCATTTATATTAAAGTAAATAAATTTACAAAACGGTAAAAGGCAATTTCATTAATACATAGTTAATTTTGTACAAAAACACAATGCCTTTTACAAGCAGTGACGCTATGGGTCATAACTGTCCAACATAAACCCCCTTAACCCACCATAGACACGGTTAACTAAAGCACAAATCATATTCACTACAAGATAATATTTCGGGGCCAATTCTCTATCCCCAGTGGAGTCGCCAGACTGTAGGACACAGAAATCGGTGACGCTGTTCCGGGCTCGCGGCCTAGTCGAGAGTACGGAATAGCCCACTGGGGAACTAAATCGGAGAAATAACATGGAGTCGCCACTCGGTGTGAAACGGGAAAATGATTTAAGTTCGCACTCACCCATCGCAAGGGAAGACCTCAAACCGTTGGGTTCGGAATGGTCCCTTACTTATGTCACTTTTATTGATATGATTTGTGCAATAAATTATCTGAATCTACGCAACATACATTTCCAAGAGTATTCTATTTCTAAGTTCACATGCATGAAAATAAAGCCCATTTCTAAGTTTGTATATAACCTATATCTAAGTTTGCAAGCATAAAAGTAAGACGACAATCATACAATTTCATAAGCACATTATATTCATGGATACGGAAATGCAAGTAAATGATAACAGTAAAAGCACGCATAAAAGCAAAACGGAATAATGGCAAGCATATAATTTCATAGACACATTGTACTTACGCATACGGAAACACAAGTAAACAATAATTACACAAGCATACATAATAAGAAGAAGCAATTAGATGCATAATGCAAAGAGATAACTAAAGAGGCAATTGCACATTAAGATAAACGTGTTATGATGCGATGCAAAAGAAGATAGACAAATAAGGTGAAAGAAGAGAGATGCAATATATGCCTACATCTATATAGGATTTCGAGTGTCTGATTGAACGTATTTCACGTCCAATCAAACGTGCTTTGTCTGGCGTGGCAAAACATCATTGCCAAGGTAGCCCTTAGCTTTTCATCCCTCAAAATGGAGGACCATTAATCCAACTTGATTTGCTCATGCACATTGCAATATGATTCATGATTATGCAAGGAGATGACATACTGAAAGCAAATAACGGAATAAAAGGCGCGACAAAGTATTATCGTAAAGGTAGCTTTTTAGGCTTTTCTTCCCTCAAATAGAGAACCTTTAGACTAACGTAATAAGCCCATGCGCATTACATTACAATGTATAGAAATAAAGACAACAATAATATAGGACTTCATATGCTCGATTGAACATATCTCACATTCAAATAAACATACTTCGTAAATAATTACGAGATGAATAAAAATAAATAAGAAAGGTGCCCTCAGGTTTAACCTTTTATGTCGACTTTTGGAAGTGCGTTATAAGGCCGTCGGAAGGGCTAACACTCCGCAACTCTTCCGGTTCACTGGTTCAATATTTTCCTTCGCTGTTTCACTGTTCGGGCTTTTGTTTTTACTCCAATTCACTGCTGTTTTCACTGTATTTTCTGGTCATTGTTTTATGGTAAATAAAGGACTGTTTTTGCGATCTTTAAGGGTATTGAGGCTGCGGTTTTTAGGTGATTTGTGAGGCATTTTTGGGGTGAATTCTGGACAGTTTTGCAGCAATTTCTTGGTAGTTTGGACGTGCAGTGCAGTGGGGTTTACGCGGCTATTTTTTGGGGCTGGACAGTGAGTGCAGTTTTCGATTATCTCAAGTGTAGTTTAGCAGTTTGCGGGGGCTGTTCAGTGAGGGGATATGCGGTAGTGATGGGTTGGACAGTGGGCAGTGAATTGAGAGTGCTTCTTTGAGCGTGGATTGGCTGACTTCAGGTAGTGTTTTAGGCGTTTGAGAGGGCAGTTTCAAGGCAGTTTGCGTGGAATGAGGGTGCAGTTGACTTCAGGTAGTGTTTTAGGCGTGTGAGAGGGCAGTTTCAAGGGCTGTTTACTTGGAAGGAGGGTGCCGTTTGAGGGCATGAATGAGGCTGATTCTTCAGGGCAGTTTGGGGCGTGAATGGCAGTGTGTGTTTGAGGGCTGTTTGTGAGAGCTTTGGGCATGAGCTGCAGCGTATGTTTGAGGGTTGGTTGATGAGGTCTTTAGGCGTGAAGGGCTGTTGGTTTCAAGGGTTATTTGGTGTGTGAGTTTTTGGGTTAATAGTGCGTGGAAGGGCTGGTGGTGTGATGATCATACGTGATGAGTGGACTGGTTCGATTGCTTTAGGGTTTTATCCTGGTGTGAGGTGATAGAGAGAAGTGAGAGGGCTGAGCGTGATGATGGGAGAAGTGTCTAGGGTTTATTATTTGGTGTTTTTACCGTTAGTCCTCCCCCATAGGGTTTAGTTTGTGTTATATTTTATAGTAGGATATTAGGGTTATGCTTGTGTTTTTTGAAATGGAAAGACATCAATTAAATAGGGATTAGTTTATAAAGGGAAATAAATTATGTAATTTTGGTGGGGGAATATATTTAAATTTGGTGAGTGATTTATTTAATTTAATTTAAATATTTGGTAATTAGGAAGGTGATTTATTTAATTTTGGAATGAGATTTAATTTAATTTAATTCAATTGGATTTAATTTAATTTAATTTAATTTGTGTTTTAAATATGTTTTAAATATTTCTTGGATTGGGCTTGGGTGAGATGGGCTTGGTGTGTGTCTTAGTGATATGTGGGCTTGGTGTGTGGTTTGTGGGGGTTTGGGCCAAGGGTGTGTTTTAAAACAGAAGTTCAACAACCCGAAGCAAAACGAGCGAATTAAGTCCAACAAAAATGTCAATTCTTGACTCTTCCCTTCTGACGTCCGTTTCCCGCGACTTCTGCAACTTAAGAGGTAGTGTCTCCATATGAGACTCATCATCGGGACTTATATGCAAAAATACAGTGCCTACATGTACCATCCAACTATTCCAAAAGATAGGTGTCCGGTCTCACTATCTCCACCACTTTGTAGGCCCTTCCCATTTGGCACCCAATGAACCTTCTTCGGGCCTTCTGGTATTCAAAGTGACCCTCATTAAAACCAAATCTCCAGGAATGAAGGACCGAGCCTGAACTTTCTTGTCATAAAAACGAGCCATTCTCTATTGATAGATAGCCGCCCTCATAGTCGACTTTTCCCATTTTTTTTGACCAGGTCGAGATGATTCCTGACGAGTTCTTCATTCTGTTCGACCTCAAAATACCGGACCCGGTGCATGATCATCCCGATCTCTACCGAGATTACTATCTCACAACCGTAAGCTAAAGAAAAAGGAGTTTCCCTATTGGAGCCATTGTAGGTTGTTCGGTGTGGCCATAGTACTTCCGGTAGCTCGTCGACCCACAGTCCTTTACAAGATCCGAGCCGGGCCTTCATATTTGCCTTGATTGTTTTATTAGTAGCCTCGACCTGTCCATTTTATTTGGGATGGGCAAGTGAGGCAAATCTCATGGTGATTTGGAGGTCTTCGCAAAGCTTCCTGAAACCCTTGCTGTCAAATTATTTCATGTTTTCAGTGATGATGGTTCAGGGGGATTCCGAATCGGCAGATGATACTCTTCTTCACAAAATCTATCGTATTCTTCTTTTGATCGCAGATAAGGGTTTGACCTCTATCCATTTGGTGAAGTAGTCAATGGCGACGATGACATACTTGGCCTGTCTCTGCCCTGCTGGCATTGGCCCGATGATGTCTAGCCCCCACTGGGCGAATAGCCAGGGGCTGACCAGAGTGGTCAACAGCTCAGCAGGCTGATGATGAATGTTGGCATTCTTCTGGCATCGCTCATATTTCCGAGCTACCTCCATCTTATCTTGTTACATGGTTGGCCAGTAGAACCCTTGCCTCAATGCCTTAAATGTAATTGACTGTCCCTCAGCATGACTCCCGCAGATTCCTTCGTGGATCTCTCTGAGTACATAATCTGCTTCCTTCCTATAGGCTACTGATAGAGCTATCCAAGGTTGTTGCTTAGTGCATTTGCTTTGGCCAGCAAATACCTATTTCCAACTAATTTCCCTTGAAAGATGAATGCGTTTCTTGCCAATTAATCCACATTAACACCCCTACCCTACCAAACTCCTCATCGTCCAATGAAATGCAATAGTGCAGAACTACATCTCCAAAGGATCCATGCTTTGATCTTTCAATAAGATGAATAAAATCTGAATAAAGGTTGCTATATTTGACTTCTTTATAGAGGAAGATAGGTGTTGGGGCAGATGCGAGACCCCTTAGGATCGGATCGGTGTCCTGCATAACGGAAGTGGATTTAACCCTTTGACATCAAGTATGAATGTATTTTTAAATAATTTAATGGAAAACTATATTCCATTACGAGCGTATAGGAAAAAATCAAGGCTGAATCAGAGTCGAAAAACTCAAAATTGGGAGAAAATAAGTTTCAGCACGCGATACAATGAATGTGCTGAACACAAATTAATTAATTGATTTTTTTTTAAAAAAAATTTCATCAGCTCTCTAAAAACAGAGAACTGGTGGTAGAGAGCCGATGGAATTGAGTTTTTAACCCAATTTATTTATAATATTTTCTAAACACTTCCAAACACCAAAAATTAAATTTTAACATCAAAATCAACATCAACACATGTTAAAGAATAAAATCATATTTTTTAAAATATTTGTACAAAAAATAAAAAATTTATTCTAAATACGCACATGCGTAAATTTTGAATCTAAAACACAAACCAAATTAGAATCTCACAATGAAGTGAGTCATGAACAATTTTAGGTCATTCAAATGTGGTTTAGTGATTCTAAAATGATAGTCATAACTCCAAATTTTTATCTAGAGTTCCAAACCTAAATTTTAAGTTCATGTCTAACATAAATATTTTTTTGTCAACCACAAACATATTGTGTTTATGCTTCCAAAACATCCATACACAAATTTATTAGCCTAATTTCAACTTCAACCTATTTTTATGTACCAAATACAAAAAACATACCTTATTAGAGAAGATCAAACTTACCTAGTAAGCTTGAACCAAAGATCTAATTTTCTCCTCATTGTTGAAAAATGTAGAGAACTTCCAAAGCTTCTCTAAACACTTATTTAGTCTAATTTTTCTTATGTTTTACCTTAATGCTTGCTTGTTTAAAAACTTGCTCAAACTTGCCTTTTTTAATGAAGCTTATGTAATTTTTAATTAATAAAAGTTTTAATTAATTTTTAGGCGGACTTAATCCAATTTGTTCAAATATGCATAATTAAGTGTGACTAATCACCTTTACCTACCACTTTGATTAAATCCAATTAACTAAACAAAGTTTAATCAGTTGATTAGTTCATTGTCTACCACTCTGATTTAATCTCAGTAAATCTAGATAAAGTTCAACCAATTGATTAGTTTATTGTCTACCACTTTGATTTAATCCAATTAAATCAAGCCAAATACACATTTTATTATAAATTTTATAATTATCAAAATATCCTCCAATGGTAGAGATATTTATGAAACTACAACAAAATCATTGTGTGATTTTGGATTAATCTAATTAATTCAATTGGATCAAAGTAAATAATTGATATTATCCAATAACACTTAATTACTTTATTTGATAATTATAATATCAAATATTATTTATTATCAAACATCATCGGCTACCCAAGTGCTCAAGGAGTAACTTCATATTGTTAGACTATCTAAATCTAAACATGTTCGTCATATAATTCTAGCTCATATGTACGCAATTCAGCCACCTTCGAATTTGCGAAGAACACGAACAACCTTTTTGAACTATACAACTAATCAAAATACCATTTCTGATATATGTCAACCATAGGTGGTTGGCTTTGGCCAAAGTCTTAAGAATCATGACTTAATCACATTAATACATTAACCCCTTATGGTATACATACGAGCTGACAGATCCTATTTTGATACACACTTGATTAACGAGTGCATCGGTCTACACCCAACGAACATCTAGCAGTCAAACCATGAAAGGTATCTAACATATCTAACATATATTGAAAAAGAAAAACCCTAGGTTTCCTTCTCACTAGTTTCGGCCAAGGGAGAGTCTTAGGGAGAGAGAAAATGAAATGTTGTATCTTATACCAAAACCCTAGATAAAATGGTGAAAATAAAAACCTTTAACTTTTCCAAAAAGTTAAAACCCTTCCCTCCCCCCCCCCAATTTTCCCTCCAAAAGTCAAAAGGTCAAAAGTCAAAAAGTCAAAGTTACTTTTCATAAAGTGGTTTGACTTCCATCACACATCAATGACATGTGATTTTACTTGCGGTGTGATTTACGATGTGACTTGCGGTCGCACGTGATTCAAAATCGACGCAACTTTGCAAACACATTCCGGGCTCGGTTTCGATAATTCTAAATCAACGATTTTTTCCGATGCCTCGTAAATGAATCCAATTTACTATTAATTCTAAATTAATTCAAGTGCCCGAATTAAAATCTAATTTTAATTTCGAATCGAAATCCAATTTCGTTTATTATATCGAATATATTATTTTATTGATTAATTCCAAATTAATCTTTCTGTCTCCTCTAATAGTACTTTATCCTAGATAAAATTTCTCCATTTTAATCCCAGATTAAGTTTGAATGAAACATCATCGGTGAATTCTCGGGAAGTGACCCAAGAGATCTCCGGATATGTTGGCAGTAAATACGGTCGTCGGACTATCCGAACACGTACGTACCTTGTACTACGTTTTACCGATTTACGAGACAAGGTTGGCTTCTAGCAAAGCGCCATGCCTACCCAATTCTCCAGAAATATTCTTACTGGAATATAAGATCTATATCATGCGTAGTATAACGTAGTATCGTGTATAGCGATCCAGTATCAGATGTCACGTGCAAGGCCTGGGGCTGGAAAGGTGTCTGCCCCGTACGAAGTACATATCAGATATCATGCAACTAGTCTCTTTGAATCGGATAATCATGACCTTGTCATATTATCCCGATGGTTGCAACACTATAGAGAACCAGTTCTGAATCCATGCGTGATCATCATCTCCATATGTCTGAAGTGATACTTCCATCTTGACATCATATCCAATACACTACGATTCTCAATAAACTCAGAACCTGTTAAAGCCCTGGACGACCAAAACCAAAGTTTATCGATTGTCGCAAGTACTAGCGATGCAAGTCTCAGGTTAAGACCAAATACACCTACCCTGAAGCGGACTCCCATAGACACATATACATACTACCAATGGGATTCCGCGGGGTCTATCCAGAGCGAAGCTATTTTCCGTACCATCGGTAAAACACGACCTCCTATCGCACTTGCATAAGTATCCAATACTTAAATATATGAGGACTATGTCGTTATGCCCTCACAACTCGCACAATTGCAATACTAGTCTATTTCGCATTATCGATGTCCAATCTCGATAATACTACGACTAGGGATATTTAATGATTAAACCTTTATGGATTGATACTGTCTCATATCATCTCAATCCGGTACTAATCATATGGACTTCTACCATTTATATTAAAGTAAATAAATTTACAAAACGGTAAAAGGCAATTTCATTAATATATAGTTAATTTTGTACAAAAACACAATGCCTTTTACAAGCAGTGACACTATGGGTCATAACTGTCCAACAATCTCCCACTTGGCCCTATAGCCAGTCACTCAGGCATCTAATACCGGAACTATGCACATGTCTCTCAAACTGCGACCTTCTCGACCCTCACATCGCCACGATGTATGATCTCACGTATCAGATGGAAACGTCGAAGAACGTGTTTGGATCGTTGGTGAGACCGTGGTTCCTTAGCCTGCGCTATAGCCCCGTTATTGTCACAATACAATCGAACGAGCTCAGCTGCTAACGGAACTATTCCTAATCCAATTAGGAATTTACGGATCCAAACTGCCTCATTCGCTGCTTCTGCTGCAGCAATGTACTCCGCTTCTGTTTTTGAATCGGTAACAGTATCTTACTTGGAAGATTTCCAGCTCACTGCTCCGTTATTCAAACAAAAAACGTACCCTGATTGCGACTTATAGTCGTCTTTTTCGGTTTGGAAACTTGCATCGGTATACCCAGTTACCACAAGTTCTCCATCTCCATATATTAAGAAAGCATCCTTAGTTCGTTTAAGATACTTTAGGATGTTTTTAACCGCAATCCAGTGACCTTCACCTGGATCGGCCTGATATCGACTACACATGCTCAAAGCGTAGGAGACATCAGATCGTGTACATATCATGGCATACTTGATCGATCCGACTGCCGAGGCGAACGGTATCCGACTCATGTTGTCTCTTTCATCTTGAGTTTTAGGACACATGTCCTTAGATAGATAGACGCCATATAACATTGGCAACAGTCATCTCTTGGACTGATCCATGTTGAATCTCTTCAACACCTTGTCAATGTACGTACTCTGGGAGAGTCCAAGCAGCTTTCTAGATCTATCCTGGTAGATCTTTATTCCCAGAATAAAGGCTGCTTCTCCCAGATCTTTCATGGAGAATTTCAATGAAAGCCAAGCTTTCACCGACGTTAGCATGGGAATGTCATTGCCTATTAGCAATACATCGTCAACATAAAGGACAATAAAAGTCAGCGCTCTCCCACTAACCTTCTTGTATACACAAGGATCATCTTCGTTTTGAATGAAATCATATTCTTTTATGATCTCATCAAAACTTTGGTTTCATGACCGAGATGCTTGCTTCAGTCCATAGATGGACCAATTTAACTTACAAACCTTATTTACAAGTCTAGGTACGATAAAACCGTCAGGCTGGTACATATAAACTAACTATCTAGTCAACGATAATGGGTACAGTCTAACTGTTACATAGAAAAATAACAATATATTAGTCCAACTAATAAAGTAATATTGACGAAATTATTTGAAAGCGCGTAAAGCTAAGTATCTGAATGAAATTGTAAATTCAATACTAGCCTCCCACTATTTTTCGGCGAGCCTCTAACCCTCTGTTGAGTACTCGGGAAACCTAGTTTCCTAGTGGGCTAGGATCCCGTTAAATAACATACAACCTTGACTTTGGCCAACAAGCTGTATGAAACTTAACTAGGTAGATCTCGAAGATCAATTGGATCTCATCCAATTCCTAGATCCGGTAGGTGGACATCCAAGTCCGTAACACATATACTTTATATATGTCAATATGTCAAACATATTTTCTTAACCTTTTTCCTCTGAATCAACTAAGCCTTGGCTTTGGCACAACAAGCTTAATGATTCCAGTTAAGCGGGACCCATTGACATGGAAAGTTTCGTAATCAATGTCGATGGACAAGAAGTGATCTTGACTTTGGCCAACAAATCACAACTTGGACAAGACACCGATATGTAACAAAACCTTCATGATTCAAACACACATCCTCAATTGACAAAGGCCTTGACTTTGGCCAACAAGCCAATGCCAACTTTGGATCTTGAGTAAGAATCACTCAACGGAAGGAAAAACGCTTAATATGTTTTTGAGGGTTTTTCGCGTAAATTGGCATCCAATTTATTATCTTTGATTAGGTCTCATCATACACCTTAAGCATGCTTCTAAAAACATCATAAGGCGCAAAAGTAAATTAATAACGATATGCGGATGGATATTTAAACAGATTGTTCCTAGAACAAATCACTCACTTTCCTCTCCCCGACTAGAACTATTCTAACTCCTACCCTTTTACAAAATACAATAAAGAAACCTCATATACATTGAGGGGAATAGGTGAGAAGAGAATTACAAGGAGTAATGAGATTAAAGGCTGGACACGCAGGTCCAATTTAATAAATTCTAAACTTATTACAATTTCCAAAATTGCCCTTGCCCTTCTAATATCCATCCGATATACGTTATTCATACATCACATTTATGTATTCAATCAAAACATGTTTATTACAATCAATCTAATCCAATTAATTAATCTTTGATTAATGACCATCCAATGTTCAAACAATGATTTGATTTGCGCGAGTCCAACTCGTTTGAGAATAAATACTTTTGAGTACGTATTCTTGAATTATATCGAACTACAAGTTAAATCCAATTTATTTGTATTCAATACTAATTCTTATTTAATTCCAAATTAAATATTTACACTTACATAATTGCCTTAAAGACTTGGATTCCAAATCCAATCTTGATGGGTCTCAAAGGCCCAATAACATCCAATGTCATTTAATTAAAGTCCAATGGGCTTTTAATTGATTCTTAAGGCATGAGCTTTGGCCATAATAGATCAAACCCAAAATGCCAAGGCCCAATAGGAATCACCCTATTGCCATCAAATCAGTTTAGGCCCATTAGGCCCAATCAAATACTTTAAAGGGTCAAGTGATGTATTTGGACTTCATGGAATTGGTTTTGGGCCCAATTGGATCCAATCCAAAAGTCCAAAACCAAACTTGGTCAAACCAAGCCCATTAGGCCCAAATACACACTTTTAGCCCAATTCAATTTTAAAGGCATTTTATCATAATTATAATATTCCAAATATCACAATTATTTAATTAAAGTGTATTAACATAATTAATTAATTAAACTCAATATTTCCAAAATATAATTAACTTAATTAATCATGCTTAAACTAATAATTCATGCTTAACTTAAAATCATGCCCAAAACACATCATTGCATGCTTGAGACATATTGAAGCCTAAGATCATCATTTTATGCTCAACATGCACTTAGATTTTAACATGAACATTATAGACATTGATTCTAATCATATTAAACCAACTATCATCATTTAAACATGCATCCAAACACATTATTTCATGTTACAAAAAACAAAAAACTGCAGTGCAAAGCCTAGAAGGATTCAGCCTCACTAATGAATTT
>SKCR01028510.1:0-19146 GCA_019454045.1 Zanthoxylum bungeanum
GTAGTCTTGTTCTTTAACACATGTACTGGACACCCCCATATGCGAAAATGTCGCAAACTAGCTTTACGACCATTCCACAACTCTAAAGGAGTCTTAGGAATATACTTAGAAGGAACTACATTCAGGATATACATTGATGTTTCCAATGCATACCCCCAGAATGAACTAGGTAGAGTGCTATAACTAAACATTGATCTCATCATGTCTAGTAGGGTTCGATTTCTCCTTTCTGCAACACCATTTTATTGTGGTGTTCCAGGTGCTGTGAGCTGTGAAATAATTCCATGTTCAACTAAGAATTCCTCGAAATCTCTATCAAGGTATTCACCTCCACAATCTGATCGTAGAATTTTAATGCTTTTACCTAACTGGTTCTCAACCTCAGCACGATACTCTTTAAACTTTTCAAATATATCTGACTTGTGCTGCATTAGATAAACATACCCATATCTAGAATAATCGTCAATGAAAGTGACGAAGTATTCATAACCACCTCGTGCCTTTACATTCATCGGTCCGCAAACGTCCGAATGTATTAGCTCACGTGGTTCTTTGGCTCTTATCTCTTTTCCAGTAAAAGGTCTCTTAGTCATTTTGACTTCTAAACATGATTCGCAGACATGTAAAGTACCGAGTTTTAACTGATTTAAAACTCTGTTCTTAATTAGTCTATCTATCCGGGCAAGGTTAATGTGACCAAGTCTAATGTGCCATAAATAGGTATCATCATGTTATCTTTTGCCATTTTGTTTTAGATATTTCAATCTTAAATATTTCAGTATTAAGCAGGGAATCATGCATTAACGGTCTTAATACATATAGATTATTTTCGGAGTTTCCTGTGCATATATTTGATTAGTGATAAATCTATCACTATTTCCCACTCATTTAACCTAATATTTTGTATAGTTTCTTGAGTTTTGTGAATGTTTTGATGTGTTTTGTGTTATTTTGTAGATAAATAAAGTTTCAGGACATTCTAGAGGTGATTTGGACCAAAACAGTGAAAATTAGAAAAATGGCATTTTGGTAATTTATGCGCGTCGCGACGCGCAAGACCTTCGCGTCGCGACGCCTAATATGCACCAAAACTGCTAACGTGCGCCGGGTCAACGGGTTAGAATTTGAGAAGTTTGACTTTGCTAACGTGCGCCGTGCCACGTGTCACCATCACAGAGGATCCGCTAACATGCGACGGGACAAGTGTCACAAGCCTATGGTGCCGACACTCTATGTGACACGTGTCATCTTCTCATTGGACCGAATCATCGGCGAATCTTCTTCTGCCACGTGTCATCTTCTCATTGAACCGAATCTACCGCGTGCCACGTGTTGAATTCTTATTGGGCCGACGAAATCCGCATCAACAGTCAAAGTCAAACCGCGTGGACCAAGTCAACAGAACCAGCGTCGCGACGCAAGAAGGAATTTGGCATCGCGACGCCAGACGCAAAATTTCCCTATAAATTGAGCTCGAGATTTCAGTTTTAGAGGTACCATTCTCTCTCATTTCTTTGATGTAAATAAGGATTTTCTCTCTCTAGTTTCTTTTAATTTAAGTTTTGTAATTAATTTTTAATTACATTCTGTAATAGTAATTACTTTTTGTAATAGTAATAGTAATTTATCTTGTTTTTACTATTTCAGTTTTATTATTCAACCATGATGAGATAACTTCTCCTTGCTAAGCTGAAAGGTAATTCTTTTACTGTTACTATTTAGATTAATCTCCATTAAATATAATATATTTACTATTTAAAATTTGACTTAATAAGGATACCGCCATATTGGTCGGTTGGCTATTAAATTTAAATTGGTTTAAACCTGACTAATCAAGGATACCGCCTATATGGCAGGTTGGTAATTAAATTTTCTTACCGCCTATATGGCAGGTTCATGGACAAATCATACCGCCTTTATGGTTGGTCGGACTTAATTTGAATTAATCAGGTTACCGCCTATATGGCTGGTTGGTAATATTATCACAAGTTTATATATTATTTTATGGAAGATATCTAAAATAGTAAATAGTAAAAGTAATTCCTTTTACCTTAGCATTTTATTTTATTGTAATTTACTTTTCAGTATTTACTTTATCGCATTTACTATTTCACATTTTTACTTTATGGCTTTTACTTTTAAGTTTTTACTAGCCCTAACCATATGTCATAACTAAGTTAGTTATCTAGGGTTGTGATGAATTTCAATATCACCGGTTTATAAGGGTTAGATTATAGTTTGGGTAATATAAAGATTTATTTATTGAGTCTTAATCTTAATGCTTTTTATTAACTGGCCATTAATAAAATTGATTAGGTAAACTTAAAATGAACTAGACATAGGGATTTTAAGTTTGAGACCTTAGACTCAATAGCCCACGATCTTCCTTGAGGATAGATAACCTTTAATAGATTTCCTTACAGGATAGACATATACCTGTCGGGCGGGGGGTAGCCATAATTGGAACTTAAACTTAATGAATCCAGATAATTTGGTTGACATAGACATATGGTTCAATTGGGTTAAACTGGGTATTTGTGTCTGACCATCGACAGAGGCTTTCACATAATTTAGTGTTCCAGGTTAATAATCAATATATATACCCAGCTATAAGATAACCACTTCAACTTTAAATAATATTGGAAAGATTCACAACCCTAGATAGTTTTTAATATTGAATTTTCTTAAAAACCTACTTTCAAACAATTTTATTTACTTGTTTTTTAAATTTAGAATCGTCACCATTTCAAATCAATCAAACAACATGTTAGATACTAGTAATCATTTGACCTCATAAAATTAATAGCTTAGGTATTAAGTCCTCGTGGGATCGATACTTTTTATACTACTTAACGAACGATACGTGCGCTTGCGTTATACGCGTGTGTAAGCACCGGTCAAGTTTTTGGCGCCGTTGCCGGGGACCTATTTTCTTTCACTATTAGTTTTAAGGTTATATACCTTTACTTGTATCTAATTTTCTTTTTACTTATTGTTTTGGTTTTCTTGTGTTTTCAGGTTCTCAGAAACTTCATGAGACGAACTAGAAGCTTTGAACTTCGACCGCTTGACCCGGAAATTGAAAGAACCATCAGACAGTTGAGAAGGAAAGACGAGAAGCCAAGAAGCTTTAGTCAACATGGAACTTGAACCTTTGAATGTTGCACCACCAATTCCCATTCGAGACAGAACCATTCTGGTGGTTGACAGACTCATTTATTGTATCGTACTTCCTCCCTTACCAGCAGATGCGGGTGACATCAAAACATGCATTCAGATGATTCAGTAGTCAGTTCAGTTTGGGGGAATGCAACTGAAGATCCTAATGCCTGCCCACATCAGCAACTTCCTGGAAGTTTGCGACACTTTCAATTACAACCGAGAAGCTGAAGAAGCATTGAGACTGTGTGTTTTCCCATACTCCTTGAAGGACATAGCTAAAGCTTGGCTACATTCACTACTAGTAGGTTCCATCACAACTTGGAACACTTTAGCCACCAAATTTTTTGCAAAGTACTTTCCACCACCAGAAAGAACTGGAAACTGAAATGACATCACATCCTTTGTACAACAAGACTCTGAAACTCTCTACGAAGCTTGGGAAAGGTACAAAGATTTACTCCGGAAATGTCCTCACCATGAGATTCCAAAATGGCTTCAAGTCCAAACATTCTATAATGGACTTTCTGGAATAATGAGAACCACAATCGATGCTGCTGCTGGAGGAGCTTTAATGGCAAAAGGAGAAGATCAAGCCTGGGAACTAATCGAAGAAATGGCCAACAACAATTCCTTGTGGCCAACAGAAAGGGGCATGATCCAAAGAATTGCAGGAATTTATGAAAGTGGCCAATACAGCAGTCAACGCCAAGCTGGATCAGATATGCAAATTTATGGATACTCTTACCACTGGATCCACAAGTTCACCATATGGAGGAGCACCAGAGTCGAACCAACTTGAAGAAATGGTGAATTTTGTCAACAATTTCAACAGACAGGGGAATAATCTATATTCCAATACCTACAACCCAGGGTGGATGAATCATCCTAATTTTTCTTGGAGCAAATTCAGGCCAACAGCAGAACTATATCCACCACCTGGATTCCAGTAACAGAACAAAGGCCAGAAGCAGGTAAATGAACCAGGAATAGCAGAAGTGCTGGCTCAGTTAAAAAAGTATGATGCTGTGATTCAGAGCCAATCAGCTTCTATTAAAGCACTGGAGAATCAAATTGGACAACTGGCCAATGCTCAGAGTTACAGACCACCAGGTAATCTTCCTAGCAACACAGAGCCAAATCCAAGGAACATTGGAAATGAGCAATGTCATGCCATCATGTTAAAAAGCGGTACTGAAATCAACAAAGATGTTGGAATCAAGGCAACAATTGAGGAAGTTCCAAAAGAAACAGGGCAACAGACGGAGGAAAAAGAAGCAAAGGAAAAGGAACAGACCACTCCACCTCCACCTTTTCCACAGCGTCTTCAGAAAAACAAACTGGACAAGTAGTTTGCTCGTTTCCTGGAGGTGTTCAAAAATCTGCACATCAACATTCCATTTGCAGAAGCCTTGGAACAAATGCCCAGCTATGTAAAATTCATGAAAGATATTCTTTCACGAAAACGAAGATTGGGAGATTACGAGACAATAGCATTGACGGAAGAATGCAGCGCCATCATTCAGAGGAAACTTCCCTCGAAGTTGAAAGATCCTGGCAGTTTCACCATTCCTTACGTCATAGGAGAACATAACTTTGGTAAGGCTTTATGTGATTTAGATGCAAGTAATAATTTGATGCCTTTTTTCTATTTTCAGGAAACTGCATATTGGAGAAACAATGCCCACTTCAGTCTCTCTACAACTTGCTGATAGAACACTCGTATTTCCAAGAGGCGTAGTTGAGGATGTGCTGGTCAAGGTTGACAAATTCATTTTCCCAGCAGATTTTGTTGTCCTTGATATAGAGGAAGACGCAGACGTGCCAATCATCCTCGGGAGACCATTCTTGGCTACAGGTCGAACCATTATTTATGTACAAAAAGGAGAATTAACCATGAGGGTACATGACCAAGAAGTAACATTCAATGTTTTCAAGGCCATGAATTTCCCAGATAATGAAAAGAATGAGGAATGTTTCAGACTTGATGTGATACACAGTACCATTCAGAACTCCAATGCAATGCAAAGTTCTACTGACAAACTTAAAACATGTCAATTGCCTGTGGAGCCTAAAGATAAAGCGTCTTTTGCACTGAAAGAGCCAATTCTTGCACTACAAGCAACAGAAGAGAAAAATATCCACCAGCTCAACGAATTGGAGGAATTTCACAATCAGCCTTTTGAGGATGCCAAATTGTACAAAGAAAATGGCAAGAAAAGACATGACGAGAAATTAGTGCGCATACAACTGGAACCAGGGCAGAAGGTACTGTTAAACAAATCAAGGGTGAAATTCTTCACATGGAAGCCAAAATCACGATGGTCAGGTCCATTTGTGATCACCAAGGTTTTACCAGACAGAGCCGTTGAGATACATGATCCTGACTCCAACAAAACTTTCAAGTTAAAAACAAGCGTGTTAAGCACCACTGGGGAGAATCATTTGAGCGACAAAAAGAAAGTGTCACACTTTCAGATCCAGCCTAATGATCGAGAAGTCAAGTCTAGCTGACGACTCTAAACTTAGCGCTCGCAGGGAGACAACCCATGCAATTTGTGTATATATTGTGATCTGGTGTGTTTTTTTTTTGTGTGTTTAGTTTTTACAGGTAAAGTCATTTCACGATGGAAGAAGTTCTCGCAAACCTTCGCAAGCAATTTCCTTCTCTCCCTCAAAAATCTCTGATGAAAGTCTACAAAGCTCGCTTGGAAAGGATGAGATTACTGATGATCAAAGGTATTCCTACTGACATTCGTTGGTTAATTGAAGCACAGTTCGATTGGCAGGTGAGTCTTCTGACTCTTTTATTTCACATCTGCCTGGTTTAGGAAAGAGCACATATGTAAAAAAAAGAAGAGCCAAAAGAATGTGTGTTTGTTATAAATGTGCTCGTATGTTTTGTAATACTCGTTGTCGTTCTTTAGGAATGGTGTCTGATAACCGCGAAGATAAGATTAATTTCATTAGGGATGGCTTGATTAAGGAGTCTTTGGATGACATATCTAAAACTCTTGAGACGCATCCCAGTGGATGTGTGTATCATGAAATTCGCATGTTATATGCACAATTTCAAAAAGAAAGACAGCAGTTAAGTCTTGGGAATCTGACTCAAAAAGACCCTGTTTGCCAATTTATAAGAAAATTGGATGGGAAGCTTGTCCCTGACGCATAGACGTCAATGAAGCCGCTACTTTTCTTATATATTATATCTCTTTATCTTTTCCTAATAATTATGATTTGTTTTGTTGTTTTCTTTTATTTTCTCTGACAGGATCCAGACCTTTTTGACTATCACGATTTATTTTACTATTTTGCTATTAATCGTCCTTTGGAAGATACTTGTGCTATTTTTACTCACCCTTTTCAGGTATTATAAATTCAACTCATCATTGCACTTTTGAAGACATCCAGAGTAAAACATGGAAGCCACTTCAAGAAGACGAGTTGAAAACATCTGTGTGTTTTACGGTAGTAGTGTTGGTACTAAACCACAATACGTAGAAGCAGCACAAGAATTGGGTCGAGTCTTAGCTGCAAGAAATATGCACTTAGTATATGGCGGAGGCAATCTTGGGGACTATGGGATCATTTCAAAGGCCGTACAGGAAGGATGCAGTCACGTTTTGGGAATCATCCCAAAACCCTTGGCAGAGGCAAATCTTATTGAACCATCAAACGGAGAGGAACTGATCGTGCCAGGTATGTCTGAACGTTTGGTAGAAATGATTAACCGTGCTGATGCTTTTATTGCTTTGCCAGGTGGCTTGGGTACATTGGAGGAAATATTTATAGTGTTATCTTGGACGAACCTGCACATACATCAGCAGAACCAATTGGGCTGTACAACGTTGATGGATTTTATGATTTTCTTTGTGTGTTTCTTGATGATGCCCGGAGAAATGGGTTCCTGTCAAAACCTTTAAAAGAACTCCTCTTTACTGCCAGAATTGCTCCGGATCTAATAGACCAACTCTTAGCCTATGAACCACAAGTTGACCCTATCCTTTCAAAGATAAATTGGTCCGAGGACGATCGTGATAAGAGGCATCGTGTTAATCTGGATCTTAACCTTTAATTTATTGTAGAATTTCAGCTAACCATGTATTATTTTCTAAACTCTTCTTCTATTGTTTAAGACATTGGGGACAATGTCTCATTTAGGTTTGGGGGAGGGAATTAGTTGATCAGTACCTTGTTTTTAGTTTGTCTGTTGTTTTTATTTTTAGTCCAAAATTTTTCGAAAAATACAAAAAAATTGAAATTTTTTCAAAAATTACAAAAATATTTTGTGTTTTTGTGTTTTATTTTGACTAAAAGGGTGAAATTGGTGAAAGATAGCTGGGTAAGGAGTTCCCACTCCTGATACGTATCTCAAACCATTTATTTCGGAACAAGTTAATTTTTGTTTATTTCCTTTTAAATTATTTAATTTATAAATTCTCCTTAACACTGACTAAAATGGATCTTCATATGCTCAGTTGGCAGGTATTATCAATATGCATAATAACATACGGACATAAGCTAAAATTGAAAAGTTTGTAATATTTAGTGCTCTAGTTTAATTGGAGGAAGCATCTAAAAAAAGTGATGGAGTAACAAAAAAAAATGAGATCCGAGTTATTAAGTTTGTAAGGGTGTTTTAACACCTAGTGCCCTAAAGCCAACTGGTTTGGGAGTCACTGGCCCAAAGCTCGTTACATGGATCGAAGATGCTGCAAAAATATATATATCTGAAGTCTGAGTAATTAAGTCCGTAGGGTGTCTTAACACCTAGTGCCCTAAAGCCAACTGGTTTGGGAGTCACTGGCCCAAAGCTCGTTACATAGATGGAAGATATTGTATATAAATAAAAAAAAATCAAAGAAAAAATCCGAAAAATCCGAAAAAAAATTACTCCATTGCTATAAAAAGGTGTGAATTCTGATAAAACTTTAGGACAAAAATATTACTCTCTTATCAACTGCACTTGTGACTGTTGTGAGCAAAAATGAGTTGTTTAATATTTTGTTAGCTGTGTATATGGAGAATGGTAAATATAATCGGAGAATTTACTTATTCAGTAATTTAGAAAGAAAGAAAACAACTAGTAACTTGGAGTAGAAGTTTCACCTGATTAGTCACTAACTTCTTTATTCTCTTTTCTCTTGTCTTTTTGCTTTTGTGTGCATTAATTTCACTACCTTTTTACTTTTGTAAGATGTTTGTGGGTATCATTGCTGTAAACCCTCACGAGACTACAACTCGTCCACTAGGGACACCTAGGGGTTTAAAGGCTTGTTGCATACGCTAAATGCAACCGTGATCCCTACGAAAGTGGCTTAGTTAAATTAAATTTTAAATTTTATTTATGTTATTTTATTTTATGTTTTGCTCGAGGACTAGCAAAATGTTAGGTTTGGGGGTGTGATGAGTGATAAATCTATCACTATTTCTCACTCATTTAACCTAATATTTTGTATATTTTCTTGAGTTTTGTGAATATTTTGATGTGTTTTGTGTTATTTTGTAGATAAAAAAGTTTCAGGACATTCTAGAGGTGATTTGGACGAAAACAGTGAAAATTGGAAAAATGACATTTTGGTAATTTATGCGTGTCGCGACGCACAAGACCTTGGCGTCATGACGCCTAATATGCACCAAAGCTGCTAACGTGTGCCGGGTCAACGGGTTAGAATTTGAGAAGTTTGACTTTGCTAACATGCACCGTGCCACATGTCACCATCACAGAGGATCCGCTAACGTGCGCCGGGACACGTGTCACAAGCCTATGGTGCCTACACTCCGCATGACACGTGTCATCTTCTCATTGGACCGAATCATCGGCGAATCTTCTTCTGCCACGTGTCATCTTCTCATTGAACCGAATCTACCGCGTGCCACGTGTTGAATTCTTATTGGGTCGACGAAATCTGCGTCAACAGTCAAAGTCAAACCGCGTGGACCAAGTCAACAGAGCCAACGTCGCGACGCAAGAAGGAATTTGGCGTCGCGACGCCAGACGCAAAATTTGCCTATAAATTGAGCTCGAGATTTCAGTTTTAGAGGTACCATTCTCTCTCATTTCTTTGATGTAAATAGGGAGTTTCAATCTCTAGTTTCTTTTAATTTAAGTTTTGTAATTAATTTTTAATTACATTCTGTAATAGTAATTACTTTTTGTAATAGTAATAATAATTTATCTTGTTTTTACTGTTTCAGTTTTACTATTCAACCATGATGAGGTAACTTCTCATTGCTAAGGTGAAAGGTAATTCTTTTACTGTTACTATTTAGATTAATCTCCCTTAAATATAATATTTTTACAATTTAAAATTTGACTTAATAATGATACCGTCATATTGGTCGGTTGGCTATTAAATTTAAATTGGTTTAAACCTGACTAATCAAGGATACCCCCTATATGGCAGGTTGGTAATTAAATTTTCTTACCGCCTATATGGCAGGTTCATGGACAAATCATACCGCATTTATGGCTGGTCGGACTTAATTTGAATTAATCAGGTTACCGCCTATATGGCTGGTTGGTAATATTATCACAAATTTATATATTATTTTATGGGAGATATCTAAAATAGTAAATAGTAAAAGTAATTCCTTTTACCTTAGCATTTTATTTTATTGTAATTACTTTTCAGTATTTACTTTACCGCATTTACTATTTCGCATTTTTACTTTATGGCTTTTACTTTTAAGTTTTTACTAGCCCTAGCCATGTGTCATAACTAAGTTAGTTATCTAGGGTTGTGATGAATTTCAATATCACCGGTTTATAAGGGTTAGATTATAGTTTGGGTAATATAAAGATTTATTTATTGAGTCTTAATCTTAATGCTTTTTATTAACTGGCCATTAATAAAATTGATTAGGTAAACTTAAAATGAACTAGACATAGGGATTTTAAGTTTGAGACCTTAGACTTAATAGCCCACGATCTTCCTTGAGGATAGATAACCATTTAATAGATTTCCTTACAGGATAGACATATACCTATCGGGCGGGGGTAGCCATAATTGGAACTTAAACTTAATGAATCCAGATAATTTGGTTGACATAGACATATGGTTCAATTGGGTTAAACTGGGTATTTGTGTCTGACCATCGACATAGGCTTTCACATAATTTAGTGTTCCAGGTTAATAAATCAATATATTACCCAGATATAAGATAACCACTTCATCTTTAAATAATATTGGAAAGATTCACAACCCTAGATAGTTTTTAATATTGAATTTTCTTAAAACTTACTTTCAAATAATTTTATTTACTTGTTTTTTAAATTTAGAATTTTCACTATTTCAAATCAATCAAACAACCTGCTAGATACTAGTAATCATTTGACCTCATAAAATTAATAGCTTAGGTATTAAGTCCTCGTGGGATCGATACTTTTTATACTACTTGAACGATACGTGCGCTTGCGTTATACGCGTGTGTAAGCACCGGTCAATATTTAATCCATTTCTACTAATAATAACTGAATTATTATTAAATGAAATAGAAAAACCATGTTCCATAAGTTTTGTAACAGAAATCAAATTCTTGCGAAAATCGGGAATATAAAGCACATCATGTAAACCTAAATAACTGTTATTAAAGTTTAATCTGGAAACTCCCACTGCTTTTAATGAAACATCATCCTCTGTCCCAACACTCATGGTGAAGCTACCTTCAGCAAGATCCCTACATGAGTCAAGTAGCTGCAAAGAACAACAAACATGGTTAGTGGCACCAGAATCAACAATCCATGCGGATTTATCATCCTCCACTAAAAGAGACTCAATGACAAGTAAATCATATTTACATGTATTCTTCTTCTCTTTAAGCTCTGCAAGGTATTTCGGACAATTCCTTTTCCAATGCCCTTGTTGTTCACAATGTAAACATTTTCCTTTGGCAATGGTTCCTTTAGAGCCTTTGTTCTTTTTCCTTTTCATTGGTTTTGCCTTTGCCTTCCAATTGCCTGTCTTCTTCTTCTTTACAGATTTAGAAGATTCAGAAAAATTTTCCTCGACATTAGACTTACGAGGACCATTCATAACGAACTCGTAATTGGTGAGCTCATTTAGCAGTTCTGTCAATGTAAAAGTCAACTTATTCATATAACAGTTACTTTTAAACTGCAGGAAACTCTTCGGAAGGGTTTCCATGATCATTGTCACCTGGCTTTGCACATTGATACGTGCACCATGGGTTTCAGCCATATTAAGATGAGCCATCATCCTTAACACATGGTCTCAGACTGATGTGCCTTCCTTCATTCTAGCGGTCAATACAGAGGCAATTGCCTCATGTTGTTGCCGGTCTGAAGGTTGCCCAAACATGTTCTGTAATTACTGCATAATCATTGATGTGTTTGGCTTGGTGCTCAGAGCGCCAATCCGGACCATATTTATGTCTGATTCATGAATATGAACAATCTATTTTTCCATAATATTACTTATTTATGGTTGCACCTCTTATTTTTATATACGTATTCGATCTGATTACGATTAGATTGAAACTAAATGTGGTTTAGTGATATGTATATATTAGACAAAGGCCCGATAATATATAATGTAGTACACAGTTACAAAGATAGTTTGTAATTGACATTGGGAAGTGTCACTGCTAAATGTATATTATCAAATACAGTTCCTGGTCAAGATTCACTAACACGGGTCGGTTAGTCAAATCTATTGAGACCAGTACATGTCGTATATCGAGACTTGGTCCGATGGTTTATCCCAATGAACCATGAGTCTAGGGAGACTCGTATAGACGTGTAGGTGTTTATAGTGGATAAACACTGAACGACTCACCGAAGATTCTTAATGGATGGTATACCAACGTCAATAATCTACTAAGATCACACCAACGTCGGGTTGAGTAACACTTGTGATTCTTAGACTTGAGATGCCACTGTGGGCACATGAGACATCTTCTACACTTAGATGGCAGTCACGTCACCAATCTCTTAAGATCAGACCTCCACATGTTCGTTGGGTGTAGATAGATCCTCAGAGTGTCCTGTGTGTGTCAAGCTAGGATCCGTCAGTTCTGTGTATCAGAGCATAGGTAGTTCATATGATTAGCAATCAGATAAAAACCATGGGCCCGTGGTAGAATTTAGAAGCTAGTTCTAAATGTTCTTTTTGAGATTGCTAATAGAATAGTCGACTGGATAATCCCTATAGAGATTTGACGTTTACATCTATATCTCTGGGATTTATCCGAATACCTGTGACGGAGGAATTATACATTTGCCATGACCTCGACCTGTATGATTCAACGAGTTTATCCGTGATCGTCATAATTTACGGGTGGATAAATTATGGACACGAAATTGGATTTCGTGAAGGATATGCCTGAATTTAGAGAGTCTCACTAATGAAATATACTCGTAGAGCACTAGGGTAACAATTATAAATGATATTGATTATTTATAAAGTCATTTAAAGGTTAAACGCAAAATACATGTATAGGGACCCGATAGTCATTTCCTTAATTTTTGTGTATTTGTAATTAATGCTTGATTAATTCAAATACACATTAATTAATTATCAAATTTAGATATTTGATTATTATCACAAATGAAAATATGTATTTAATATTTAATGTAAATATTATACATATATTTAATATATTTGTATTTAATTAATTATTTAATTGTTAAATGATTAAATTAATTAAAGTATTGATATTTTTAAGTTTTGATATTTTATTTAATGACTAAGTTGCAATTGTTGACTTGTTTGAATTTATCATTAAAGTGTAATGATCATTTAATCAAGTTGCAAGTTGAAATTCAAATGAAATTAAAACAATTTGTCTTGATTTTTCCTTAGGCAATTTTGGCCAAGGGCATAATTTTGCAAGTATATATTGTTTTGTTTCATTTACGGTTTAATAACTTAATACACTTTATACAAAAACTCCATTGAAGAAACAAAGGAAGCTAGAGAGAAAGATAAAGAAAAACAAGCCAAACTTGGAATTTTAGTAAGTTTTTCCAACTTACTATTAGAGAAGAAAATGTTTCTTTTGTTCTAGGCTACATGCTATGATGTTATCTTGTTATTCTTTTCTTTATTCATTGTGTTTTGTTTGATGGAAGTTTGTTGATAAGGTTATGCATGTATAAAATTCAAAGGATGCTTCTAATGAGTTAGTAAGCATACTTTTGTAAGTTTGAGAAACTTTGTTGCTAATCTAGAGTTGTTGACCCACTCTTAAATGACCTAGATTTGATCTATAGTTATTTCATTGTGTTGAGACTTGATTTGGATGGAAGAAACATGATTGAAGTATTGGATTTAACCAATTTGTTCTAATTTGTCTAATTTGAAGAAATTGAAAAATTAGGGTTTAAGACCACTTCCAAAATTTTTGCTTTTCATTTAATGGTGTATTTTGATGTTTATATGATGCATATAAAATATTGGGTTGATTGGATTTCATTTGCATGTGTTTTAAACAATGGAAATGCAAAATGCACAATCCCCCCATTTGGAATAGCTCTCGGCTTTAGGGTTTATTTTTGAGTTTTTTGTTGCAAATTGTATTTTGAAATTTGTGACATGTTAAACTCATCCAAGAAATGATTTAGAATCATTCAAATTTGTTTTGAACAATTTCGGATTCAAAATAAACAAAATGCTTGTTTAGGGGTAATTCGGTAATTTCATATAAATTTGATTTATTGTGTTTTGTTTCATAATTTGATTATTGGATAATACAATAAATAAGTTTATTTTATTAACTGAGAAAAAATTTTGAAATTGGAAAATTTGATTTTCCACTGTTTCCGCTGCGTTACCGGATATCCGCAATAAAACCCCTACAAAATGGTATCAGAGCGAGTCTGATTCTAGGCCCCCTAAAATGATTAGCTTGTTTGATTCAATGTTTAATCATGTTTTTAACTTATACATGCATGTTATAATCTAATTTGATTAGATTTAGGGTGTATGACACTTAGAGGAATATCCCCGCTTAATAAGGTTTTGAAGTAACTAGTATTTGGAATACTTGTTTCTTGGTCCGTCTTGTCAATACGGTTTATAAATATTTTTCTGTGACTACATCCGAGACCGTGCCTCTGCTGTGAGGATGTAGCCGATAGAGATTTATTTATTCCGGATGTATATTAGATACTAGATAAATTCAAGCGAAAGCGGAATCCTGAACGTGCCCTAGCTGTCAGGGTTACGTAAGTAACTTGAGTTTATCATTGACGAGTTTAACCTTGGTACGTCTCCTTGTGGGCCTGCCTTAGCAGCGACAACGAGAAATGACCAGGACCAGAAACCTAGGAGTCACTAGTGAGTGATTGACAATGAGTTGTCTACCTGTGAATATACGTAGGCGAGACCGTGCCTCTGTTGTGAGTCGAAATATATTCATGGGGTCCACTTCCCATTATGGAATTCGATTTAATTATTGAATTCTAGTTTTTCCGTTGGGGATTACGGTATTATGTAAAATAGTGGGAGGTACTGCTAAGTTTAAAATATTCCATAACTTAGGCAGTGCGTATTATTATGGAAATAGCCGCTTGTTTGTTTTCCTTAATCTATATTAGATAGAATTAAACTTTTAATTCACTGCACACATATTTTGATATGTTATCTGACTTGACTCTTGGTTGCAGTTATTCTAGAATAGGTTCTAGATACTATTGGACTAGGATATTATTAGATTGGTCTAAACCATCGGGAACTGTTGTTCGATTTTCTTGAAAAATCAAGATGGTTAATGACTTAGTTTCTAAGTCATGATAGATAATCTATATAGATATCCCTTTTAGGATATAATACTTTAGAGAGAATAGTTTCTTATGCAGTAAGAATTGACTTGAATTAGTTCATGTCTCGAGATTCTTGACTCGCATTAAGAAAGCCCCATTAGGTATTTGTTTATCTAGTAATGACGTTTCTTAGCTTTAATGACCTTTAGAGGCAATGTGTCTGACACAATTTGCTAATAAGTTATTTGCAATTGTTGTGAATAGTTGAATGCAAATAGTAAAGCTAAAGAAATGAGATACGTATAATTGTGTATAGAAAATATCGATTTTCACAATACAACAACTATAGGTATTGGATACCAGATCTCCCGTCTAGTTATTTAAAATATTAGTTAACGATTGTTTTGATATTTGATATCGGAACTTGCGACTATTGGATAGTTACTTGTTCTTAATAAACAGTTGTTATATATATTTTAAATACAACTAGTAGTGTCATTGACGTAGAGATAAACATTAAGAAAAATTATTCGGTAAAATAAATAATTTAGAACGGTGCTTTATGAGTTTAATCACTTAAGCATTAAATGCTTATTTCGTATGGTAAATGATGGTTTGATACGAGATCACACCACACATCCTTATTCATTTAATGAATATTGTATTTAGGAAGGTGATTAAGATCTCGTTTAACCAATGATTGTCATTGGACCACCAGATTTATTAAACTGATACATTAGATGTATGTAGTTTAATAAATAATAAGTGGTTAAGATAATTTTCTTTATTTCGTAACTTAGTTGATGAATTGTCATAACTTAGTTACGTGTTTCTGAAGGAACACATATTGAACGTCTTGAAATGATCTAGAACTTTCAATCTGTTCTAATGAAATGCAGATTGAACATATTTGACTGGTTCAAATATATTCAATCTGAAATTTTGAAAACGTGATCCTTAAAATTCATAACAAGTCTTTGAACTGTTCAAAGATCTTTGATATGATCAAACATATGAATTTAAAGCAATTAGTTCTAAGGTTATTCAGTGAATATGATTCATATTCAATATTATTCTTCCACGATTCCATCTTGATGGAATTGAGTAGTGGGAGCAGTTGAATCTTATATGATTTGATTCGTTTGATATTGAATATTACCGAATTAGTTTCAATACTCTTGGGGTTATGCTCCAGTAACACTAGTTCATCTTTTTAATTTAGGTTCCATTAATTTCTACAGTTACATATATGATATGTATAGGTAGAAAATCTGAATCTTGAAAAGTTTGAGATTTGAATATTTCTTTTATATAATAGTTATATAATGGAAATTACTTACACCTTGGAGGTATAAGTAAAAGTTTATCATTTATTCTATTTTATATAATATTGTATTCTATTTAATAAAATATCTTTCCTACGATCCTAAGTAATAAAATTATTTTATTACTTGGTGTGTAACATCAGATGTTAACTATTGTAGAAAAGACTTGACTTATTGAAGTCAATTGTGAGAATGATAAACTATAAATGGAACTATGTAATTAATAAGATGAAACAACCCTTATACATCTTCTATATAAGTTTAATAGGATATCAGAATCATTTACGAGTATTTGATACTTAATGATTCTGTTGTTTTCTTACCGAAGAAAATTATCCTATAACTTATAATGGAAGCGATATTTGATATCGATTCTGGAAGTTCACCATTGAACCATAGATCTAAGATTGTTCATAGTTTACTACGATCAAGTTTTGAACTTGATTAAGCTTTCATTATGAATTAGTTCATGATATGTGCTAATTGTTTGCGCAGCGAAAGCAGTGTGAGCTTATTAAAGGTTTGACCTTTACAATATGACAGTGAGAAAAGTTATACTCGGCAATCTATTGTAGATTCGGAGAAAACTTATCTCTAGTCACGCTAATTGAACAATTAAAGATATATTGGTTAATGTTGATATTAAACTATATATTTTAGCTAAAGAATGCAAAGTGGCGTTTTTTGAATGACTTATTCAGATAAAAGATCAGTTGTGATTTCTTCATTTGAAGAGTTCGTTCTGGAATGGCCCTAGAGTTTGTGTTCTGTTGAGGTTGCAGTTTAGTATGCTAGCTTATAGAGCCTATTGTAGACTCGGATAAGTCTTTCGGAAATCTGTGTTATCTATTTTTGACATCAGTCAGATTGTCTGATCTTGTCAAAGTATAGAGAATACATATGTGTTTGAAGGGTTAGTAGGAGCGTACAAATTACTTTTTAGTGTTATATATCCTAACAACATTATCATTATTATAGTAATAATGAGATGTTTGTGAGGAAAAAGGTTTACCTAAGTCTTCTTTACTCCGTGAAAGCAGTGTGAGTAGTCTCTGTTATATTTGATATAAAGTTTTATATAAGATATAAAACTAAGAGACTTGTGAGATACTCCTATTATTCGTGCATTAGATGTGATCTAATAAAAGACACAACAAGGTTATATGTATGACAGTTAGTATAACTATTTGACAGTTATTGTGTGTCTTATATATAGTATTCACCTTTCATAAATGATGATTCCTTTTTCGAAAGAGATATTAATTAGAATGTCTAATCAATCTTATGTATCATTTGATGATGACATAATGAATGCTTTATTATGTGCGATTAAAGATATCAATTTAATTGTAATTGTTACGAGTTATTTTGATATCCTATAGACCATATGATAGATCTTGAAACACGTTCTTTGTGATCTTTGAGATATTAAGAACGAATTTCTAATTCATGGAGAATACATTCTGTAACCATTAGGGTCATATTAGTTTTGAGACTAATTATGTAACATCCTAGATTTTCGGGATTGTTCTAGAGGATTCCTGGACCGATGTTATAGTCTCGGAGCATGATGATAATGAAGAATAAGAGTTCAAGTGAAGTTATATGGGTTGGAATAATAGATTATGAGTATTCGTCGCGTTGGGAAACGCTTGGGGATTAAAAGTCAGTTACGCGATTTTCGTAAAACGCGTAAAGTTTATAGTTTTGGTCATAGAGTTAGCAAACCAACTCCGATTGAGTTGATTCGTGAACCATCAAACTCGTTTTTCCGAGACGAACAACTTTCGTGTTGAGCACTTTTCGAGAATCGTATTAGAAGGGCTCCGAAAATGCAAAATTCCAGAAAGTTCCATGATAAGGGCTAAACAGAAAATTCGCGGGGCTCATTTGATATTTTCCCAGCTAGTATATAAAGCCTCAAGGTTTTCAAAAAATTGCAAAAAGGGCAAACCCAAATTAAACCCCTCACACGCCCCCCATTAACCCATTTTCACGTGTAGAATAGCACTGGTCGCGCCGGCGGCCTGCCGGCCGGCGTGACTGTCCAGAAGGAAGCGCCCGGCCACCGTGCGTCTAATGGTGGCCGGCGGAGACGCTTAAACGCCGGAGAGCGGCGGCAGGGAGAGAGAGAAGGCGCGGAAGTGGATTTCCTGATCCCGGCTCGTCGGTCCAATTCACGGCCCGAGCCACCTAACAAATCGAAGCCCTCGGAGAGTACTACGAGTATGCGAAGTCGATTTCGCCGAACAGCGACCGGTTGCTCGCGAAACGAGGAAGAAAGCGGTGGATGAATAGTAACCTGTGATGAACAGTAGCTTCGATCGAAATTCCGATCGCACCAGTGCGTTTGTATGGCCATTGGGAGTCCGAATATGGCCTCGAAATTTCGGTACGACTCTCCGTTTAGAATTCGTTATTTTAAAGTTTACAGTTTTATATTCGGATGTTTCCAGTAGTTCCGCAGTGTAGCGAATTAGCATGAAATGAATTGGATATGTTTTAATATGTTAAAACGATAAATGTGGTAGATTCCGGGGAGAAACGGATTAGATTTGATCGATCCGGTAGAATTAGCGAGTTTCCGGTAAAACGGAGTTTCTCGCGCGATGAGCGTAGATGACCGTAACTGTAGTTAAGATATAAATATGATATTGCGAGGGTAATTAGGTAATTCTGGATTAGTTCGAAGGGTTTGAGACCCTTCCGTAGCGTTTGCGGAAACTTTTCCGTAAGTTTTGCCGCAAACGCGTAAAATGAGAATCTGAGCCATCTAGCTAGTTTAGAACAGTATATGAGCATATAGTAGAATAATGAAGTTTCAACGGTAGAATCAGAGAGGATTTGAGTATTCCGAGAAAGTCCGTAGTTTATTATAGATGAGTAGAAGTTCCGCAAATAGCGGTTCTGACATATGTTGTGATTTGCTTTGAC
>SKCR01028511.1:0-18553 GCA_019454045.1 Zanthoxylum bungeanum
ATCCAAGAAACCGATCAATGTAAGTTATTTCGCAAACTTCGTTGATTATTCACACATCTTTTATGCTTAATTGATCCTAGGATTGTTCTTAGAGAACCTAACATTTACATCTGCGATTTTTTATTTATATAGATGTATTATCTCCGTCCACTCATTATTATTTAAGAAAAAGGTGTGAGGGGATCCGAACCCGAAATAATTGATAATATTATACATAGACTCGGCCATTGATTACCCCAAAAAATTGGTAATATTATATATAGACTAGGCCATCGGAACCGAACCAAACGGTTCTATTTTTTAATTTTTTTAATTTTAATTTTCTTAAAAAATAAATAAAATTGAGATTTCAAATTTATTTAAAATTATTAATTTGAATTTAGATTATAATAAATTAGAAATAAAATAAAAGAGCTTGAAATTAAATTTTTAAAAACTTAAGTTGCTTAAATATCCTCTATTGGTGAGAGGAATCAAAGTTCACGTAGTTCCATTATATTTTTTAGATAGTTCCCCATTATAATTATTTACTCATCATCATTATATGTATCTGTTGTTGATCCTTCAGTTCCCGCTCCGCTTGCACTTGCAAATGCATTGTCGAACAAGTCTTCAAAGTCATCGGGGACATCTTCTTGTCGCATCATATCAGATCGGTGTTGGGGTTTTGGGCGAAGGGCGTGCCGGAAGCGCGGTTCGGGCGAAATCGTAATTTAATTTTTTTTTAAATTACCGAATAAGTTATTCAATATCTAATATGAATAATTTATTCATATTTCACCTAAACCTATTTATTCGATATCAAATAACGACATAAATGTATATGAAACGTCAAGAAATTTTTACGAAAAATATTTTTCCGCAAAATGGACTAAAACGCGTTTTTGACCGAACCGACCACCCAAAACTTATGGAGACTACCCAGGTCAAACCCAATAGTGTTAGGACAGTTCATGGGCTGCCTGAACAGTGACAAATTCACTGTTTGGATAGCCGTCACCCGGTTGACTCAAAAGTTACCCAATTTTTATGAAACAAAAGAACCCCGGAACTATTCTAAGAATTCAAGAAAACATGAAACTAATTTCCAAGCTTGGATTGTAGAAGATTACCTTTTAATCTCTTGTTTTCCAAGCTTTTTCTTGAATTTTTCCTTCATTTCTTCAAGATTTGATCAAAACAAATCCTAGGGCTATTGTTTTTGGGAGCTCACGGCCATGGTGGAGAATGAAGAAGAAAGCAAAAAAATTTCTTTTTAAATTCCCTTATTGCCGACTATAAAGGGTAATTTTGGCAATTTATAAATTTAATCTAATTAAATCATAATAAACTTTATCTTAACCAATCAAAATTGCACACATACAGTCTAATTTCATGCTAAGTAAACCAATAATAATTGGACAAATTTCATAACATTTATGAAAAAAGTTTAATTAATTAATTATTCAAATATTTAACAATTAAATATCCAAATAATCAATTGATATAATTATTATTATATATGTATTTTTATTTACAATAAATATCAAATATATATATATATTTTGATATTTATGGCATGTTTCAAAATCTCATTTGACGAATAATTAATATGTATCTAATCATATTATGTATCAAATATAAATACACAATAATTACGATTGGCCAAAATCCCATAATGCATGTGTTATCGTTTAACCGATTAAACGATTCGAATTAACTCACTTAATCGGGTGAAGTATAATGAATAATTAGTATTATTCATATCGCGTTGCCCAAGTGCTCAACGAGTACACATCATTTTGTGGGACTCTCTAAGTTTAGGTTTATCCGTCACGAAATCCAATTTCGTGTCCATAATTCACCCACTCATGAATTATGATGACCACGGATAATCTCGCTAAACTATGCAAGCCGAGGTCATTGCATACGTATAATCCCTCCATCACAGGCTATCCATATTATACCTGAGATGTAGATGAGAACGTCAAATCCGTTCGGTATAATATAGTCGACTTTCAATTTACGATCTCTAAATAACACTCGAAACTGATTTTCGATGTTATACCACGGCCATGGATTTACTAGATCGTAAACACTTGAGGATGAATATGCCATGTACACAGGACTGACGAATCTTATCTTGATACGCACTGGATATCATGAGCATTAGTCCACACCCAACGAACAGGTGGAGGTCTGATCATGAATAGATCGGTGATGTGACTGCCATCAAAGTGTGGAGGATAACTCATATATCCCACTGTGGTATCTCAAGTCAAATGACCACTATGCTCGCTCAACTCGAGAAGATTCCTACTGATGTTGGTGTACCATCTATTAGGAAATCTTCAGTGAGTCATTCAATGTTTATCAAATAAACACCTACATGTCTATACGAGTCTCCTAAGACTCATGGTTCATTGGGATAAACCATCGGATCAAGTCACGATATACGACATGTACTGGCCTCAGCGGATTTTACTAACCGACCCGTGTTAGTAAATCTTGACCATGAACTTTATTTAAGGATATACATCTTATAGTGCGCTTCCCAATGTTAATTATAAATTGCGTTGTAACTGCGCACTACATTGTAAATCTTAGGGTCTTTGTCTAATATACATGTATCACTAAACCAGATTTAGTTTCGATCTAATCGTAATTAGATCGAATAAGTGTATAAAAGACAAGGGTGATACCATTAAATTATTAATATTACGGAAAATGGAATTGCTTGTATTTATGAATCGGACATAAATACGATCCAGATTGGCACTCTGGGCATTAACCCTAACAATTTCTCCCACTTTCTCTAGTGCCAATCCACGGTATCCTATACACATCTTAATGTGTTTCGCATACTCATGGCCCTTAAGAGCTTACCTTGCACTCAAAAGGTAGGCAACAACAAGTAAGCCCGCTTAACAAATCGAGTCTGTCCAACAAACCCAACCTTTTTCCTTAGCCAGCATCATTCATATTTTGCAGAATCCAAATTCTACATCAATATGACTCATACGCTATATCAGTGTTGTGCTATAGCTGCTGAGTTGTCTAAGTATATATGGATCAAATCCAAAATACTATAAGACAATCACAAGTACAAAACTAATATCAACACTTCTAATCATTGAGGTCACTTTGTAACTTCTTAAGTCAATACCTCAAAAGTCGCAACTGATTCCACTAATTTAGTAGAATCAACGGTGTCACTCCCACTGCATCTTTTCTGACTTTATATGACATAGACCATCTAATGTCATAATTAGGATCAAAACTAATCGGACCTTATGGTTGCAGACTAAATTCTCCATGAATAAGAAACTCATTCTTAATATCTCAAAGATCATAAAGAATACATTTCAAGACCCATCTTATGGTCTACAGCATATCAAAATAACTCGTAACAATTACGATTAAATTGATATATTTATTCGCAAATAATATTGTATTCATTACGCCATCATCTTATGATGCATAACATTGACTAGACATTCTAATCAAATTCTCTTTCGATAAAGGAATCATCATTTACGAAAGATGAATACTATATATAAAAGACACGTTAACTGTCAAATAGTTATACTAACTGTCATACAGATAGTCAAACTGTATCCTTTATTAGATCATATCTAATACGCGACTAATGGGAGTATCTCACAAGTCCCTTAGTTTTATATCATATATAAAACTTTATATCAAATATATCAGAGACTACTCACACTGCTTACACTGAGAAAATAAGACTTAAGTAAACGTTTTACTTTACAAACATCTCATTATTACTTTAATAATGATAATGTAGTTAGGATATATAACACTATAAAGAAATTTGTACGCTCTCACTGACCCTATTATCAAAAATGTATTCTCTATGCTTTGATAAAATCAGACAATCTGACTGTATCAAAATTAGAGAACACAGATTTCTGGAAAGCTTATTTGAGTCTACAATAGGCTCCATATGCTAGTATATCAAACTGTGATCTCAGCTGAATACAAACTCTATGGCCATTCTAGAATGAATTCTTCAAACAAATAAATCACGACAGATCTCTCATTCGAAGAAATCACTCAAGAACGCCACTTTGCATTCTTTAGCCAAAATACACTTTTTAATATCAACATTAACCAACAGATCTTTAACTGTTCAATTAGTACGACTAGAGACAAGTATTCTCAGAATCTACAATAGATCACTGAGTATAAATTTTCTCACTGTCATACTATAAATGTCAAACCTTTATCGAGCTTACTTTGCTTTTTCTGCGCAAACAATTTGCACATTTTATGAACGATTCATAACGAGAGCTCAATCAAGTTCAAAACTTGATCGTAGTAAGCTATAACAATCTTAGATCTATGGTTCAATGCTTACTTCTGAAATCGATATTAAATATCGCTTCCACTATAAGTTATAGGATAATTTTCTTCGATAAGAAAACAACAGAACTATTAAGTATCAAATACTTCGCAAATGATTCTGACACCTATTGAACTTATATGGAAGATGACAAAGGGTTCTTTCATCTTATTAATTATATAGTTCCATTACAGTTTATCACTCTCACATTTGACTTCAATAAGTCAAGTCCTTTTCTACAATCGTCAACATCTGATGTTACATACCAAGTAATAAAACAATTTTATTACTCGGGATCGTAGAAAAGATTTTCTATCAAATAGAATACAATATTCTATTAAATAGAATAAATGATAAACCTTCACTTGCACCTCCGAGGCGCAAGTACTTTTAACTATATAATAATTATACAAAAGAAAGTTTCAAATCTCAAACTTTTCAAGATTTGAATTTTCTACTATACATATCATATATGTAACTGTAGAAACGAATGGAACCTTAATTAAATAGATGAATTAATGTTACTGGAGCATAATCCCAAGAGTATTGAAACTAATTCGGTAACACTCAATATCAACGAATCAAATCATATAAGATTCAATTACTCCTACTGACCAATTCCACTAAGATGGAATCGTGGAAGTTTAATATTGAGTAAGAATCACATTCATTAAATAACTTTAGAACTAATTGCCTTAAATTCATGTGTTTGATCATATCAAACATCTTCGAATAATTCAAAGACTCACAATGAATTTCAAAAATATAGTTTTCAACACTTCAAATAGAATATCTTTGAACCATTCAAGATACTAATTCATTAAACTACATACATCCAATGTATTAGTCTAATAAATCTTGTGGTCCAATGACGATCATTGGTTAAATGAGATTTAGTCACATCCTGAATACAATATTCATTAAATGGATAATGATATGTGGTATGAACTCGTATCAGACCATCCTTACCATATGGAATAAGCATCTAATGCTTATATGATAAAATCTCATAAAACATTGTTCTAAGTTATTATGTTAACCGAATATTTTCTTAATGTTTATCTTTTCATTAATGACACTACTAGTCATATTAAAATATGTAAAAACTGTTTATAAAGAACAAGTAACTATCCAATAGTCACAAGTTCAGATATCAAATATCAAAACAATCATTAAACATTATTTTAATTAACTAGACGGGAGATCTGGTATCCAATACCTATAGTTTTCGTATTGTGAGAATCGATATTCTCTATACACAACTATACACATCTCATTTCTTAAGCTTTATAATTTACATTCAATTATTCACAACAATTGTAAATGATTGATTAGCAAACTGTGTCAGACACGTGACTTCTAAAAGTCACTAAAAGCCAAGAAACGTCATTATAAGATAAACAAATTCTAAATGGGTTTTCTTAATGCCAGTCAAGAATCTCGAGACATGAACTGATTCGTGTCAATTCTTACTGCACAAGAAATTATTCTTACTAGAATAATATATCCAAAACAGATATCCTATTAGATTACCTAATCGTGACTTAGTAACTAAGTCACTAACCATCTTGATTTTTCAAGGAAATCGGAACAACAGTTCCCGATGGTTTTAAACTAATCTAACAATATCTTAGTCTACTGTCTTTCTAGAACCTATTTTAGAATTACGGAACCATAAGTAAAGTCAGAAAACCTATTCAAGTAATAAGCATGTAGTGGATTAGAAGCATAAAACTATTAACAATATAGAATAAAAGGAAAACGAACCAGAATTTTTCATAAGATTAACCACTGCCTTAGTTATGGATTTTTTAACCCAACATTGTTTCCCACTACTTTACGTAATACCGTAATCCCCAACGGACAACAGGAATTCAATAATTAAATCGAATTCCATAGTGAGAGTAGGATCCCATGAATATATTTTGACTCACAGCTTTGGCACGATCTTGCCTACGTATATTCATTAGGTAGACAACCCATTGTCAATCACTCACCAGTGACTTCTGGTTTTGGTCATGACCGTTTCTCGTTATGACAGCTTTGGCACGTTCACAAGAAGGCGTATCAATGCTTCACTTGTCAATGACAAACTCAAGCTACCGATGTAGTCCCGACAGCTTTGGCACGTTCAGGATTTCCACTTTCACTTGAATTTGTCCAGAATCAATATACAACCGGCATGGAGAAAATCCCATAACCTACACCCTCACAACTTTGGCACAATCTCGAATGTAGTTATAGAAAGATACCCATAAACCGTACTGACAAGACGGACCAAGAAACATATATCCAATACATGTCACTTTAAAACCTTGTTTAAGTGAGGATTTTCCTCAGGAAGCTATACTCTACATCAAATGAAGAATTTTAATCTAAATATTTTTTTCTAAATAATTCAATTTTATCTATAGAAAACATAACTCAATTTAACCATTAAATTTCCGTTACATTTCCGTTAGCGTAGAACCGAAAAGTCAATAAACATATATAGATTATATGCATGTGTGAACATTAAAATTGGATTAAATATCAAATATCAAGCATGAATAATGTAATGGATGAAGCATCAGACCTGCTCTAATACAATTTTTGTTGGGGTTTTGAGCGAAGGGCGCGGCGGAAACGCGGTTCGGGCGAAATCATAATTTAAAACTTTTATAAATTACCGAATAAATTATTCAATATCTAATATGAATAATTTATTATATTTCACCTAAACCTATTTATTCGATATCAAATAATGATATAATGTATATGAAACGTCGCGAAACTTTTACGACAAACATTTTTCCGCAAAATGGCCTAAAACGCGTTTTTGACCGAACCGACCACCCAACACTTATGGAGACTGCCCAGGTCAGCCCCAATAGTGTTAGGACAGTTCATGGGATGCACAAACAGTGACAAATTCACTGTTTGGACAGCCGTCACCCGGTTGGCTCAAAAGTCACCCGGTAACGCCGTTTTTTTGTCATTTTCGCTTATTTCAATTCCGAAACACTTTCCAGAAATAGTTCCAACTCCCAAAACACATCCAATACATTCATATGACATCAAATTCATCACAAAAATTCCATTTTATTCAGATCTGATCCAAAAACCAAAATTATGATTTTTCATGTTTTAAATCCAATTTTTCAAGATTAAATCAATTAATCAAAACACCAAATCAAGTCACCACATATGAAAAACCCAAGAACAATTATAGGCATTACAAGAGTGGTCATAACACTCTAGAATGGAAACATGTCATCTAATGATCAAATTGGATACTAAGTACAATAATTTCATCCAACTAATCTTCACACATGCATATTACTTCCAATTCCATCCACCATAAACAAAAGCCCCAATTTTTATTAAACGAAGGAACCTAAGAACTATTCTAAGAATTCAAGAAAAATATGAAACTAATTTCCAAGCTTGGGTTGTAGAAGATTACCTTTTAATCTCTTGTTTTCCAAGCTTTTTCTTGAATTTTTCCTTCATTTCTTCACGATTTGATCAAAAAAAATCCTATGGCTATTGTTTTTGGGAGCTCACGGCCATGGTGGAGAATGAAGAAGAAAGCAAAAAAAATTCTTTTTAAATTCCCGTATTGCCAACTATAAAGGGTAATTTTGGCAATTATAAAATTTATTCTAATTAAATCATAATAAACTTTATCTTAACCAATCAAAATTACACACATAAAGTCTAATTTAAATCATGCTAAGTAAACCAATAATAATTGGACAAATTTCATAACATTTATGAAAAAAGTTTAATTAATTAATTATTCAAATATTTAACAATTAAATATCCAAATAATCAATTAATATAATTATTATTATATAGTATTTTATTTACAATAAATATCAAATACATATATTTATGGCATGTGTCAAAATCTCATTTGACGAATAATTAATGTGTATCTAATCGTATTATGTATCAAATACAAATACACAATAATTACGATTGGCCAAAATCCCATAATGCATGTGTTATCGTTTATCCGATTAAATTATTCGAATTAACTCACTTAATCCGGTGAAGTATTATTAATAATCAGTATTATTCATATCGCGTTGCCCAAGTGCTCAACGAGTACACTTCATATTGTGGGACTCTCTAAGTTTAGGTTTATCTGTCACGAAATCCAATTTCATGTCCATAATTCACCTACTCATGAATTATGATGACCACTGATAATCTCGCTAAACTATATAAGCCGAGGTCATTGCATACATATAATCCCTCTGTCACAGGCTATCCATATTATACATGAGATATAAATGAGAAAATCAAATCCGTTCGGTATAATATAGTCGACTTTCAATTTACGATCTCTAAATAACACTCGGAACTGATTTCCGATGTTATACCACGGCCATGGATTTACTAGATCGTAAACACATGAGGATGTTTATGCTCTGTACGTAGGACTGACGGATCATATCTTAATACGCACTGGATATCATGAGCATCAGTCCACACCAACGAACAAGCGGAGGTCTGATCATGAATAGATCGGTGACATGACTACTATCAAAGTGTGGAGGATAACTCATATATCCCACTGTGGTATCTCAAGTCAATGGACCAATATGCTTGCTCAACTCGAGAAGATTCCTATTGACGTTGGTGTACCATCTATTAGGAAATCTTCAGTAAGTCATTCAGTGTTTATCAAATAAATACCTACATGTCTATACGAGTCTCCCAAGACTCATGGTTCATTGGGATAAACCATCGGACCAAGTCACGATATACGACATGTACTGGTCTCAGTGGATTTTACTAATCGACCCGTATTAGTAAATCTTGACCATGAACTTTATTTAAGGATATAAATCTTATAGTGCGCTTCCCAATGTCAATTACAAAATGTGTTGTAATTACGCACTACATTGTAAATCCTAGGGTCTTTGTCTAATATACACGTATCACTAAACCAGATTTAGTTTTGATCTAATCGTAATCATATATCTAATCGTAATTAGATCGAATATGTGTATAAAAGACAAGGGTGCTACCATTAAATTAGTAATATTACAGAAAATAAAATTACTCGTATTTATGAATCGGACATAAATACGATCCGGATTGGCACTCTGAGCACCAACCCTAACAATCGGGTCCAATCATCCACACATGTTGATGTGATCCGTAATGAGCTCTGTTTGCTGGGCCAAGTTAATTTGAAGTTGTGGCTGATTGCATTGCTTGGTCAGATTGGTGTATTTGGGCCTTTTTGGTGGATTTGGAAGATTCATTCGGTTCTGGAGTTTGGTCCATGCAAGAGACTTTATATGAAGGCTTTATTATATCTAAAGCAAGAATGGAATGGGTTTTAGACATGCATGGGCTTCCTTGATTGATTTTCGGCTTAATTTTCGAATGGTGTATTAGTAGTAGCGAGATTTGCGCAGTCTTCGTATTTGAGACCTAACGTTCTCATCCGATGTTAGATTTTGGTGATTGAAGTTGCATTGTAAAGAGGACACGTATATCTACAATTTTGTAGCTTACATCAAAGTCCATTTCGGCATCCTTCTTGGACAAAATGAGGACGAAAGATATCCCTGCAGTGTTATATTTATATTTTTAAGGTTATGTGTTGTTTAAGTGTTGGGCTGAACTTTAATTACATTACAAAGCCCATGCACGAAATTTTCAATTATTTTATGTGTTATTGGGTTTATTTTACTAGGATTTTATTATATTGGGTAGAATTAGGGTTATCCACCTATTTAAATGAGGTATTAACTATTGTAATTGACAATTAACTAAGGAATTTTTTTTTCAAAACAAAGTGACTTGTGTCATCTTGAGGGAGTGGATTCTTCCTTGGTTACGGAACAAAAGCTTATCAAAGTGTGGCAAGCTTTGTGGCGTTGTATCACTGTTCAAGATTCTCCAAAGAAATAAAGAAATGTTCTTAATGGCAAGGTTCTTTAAGGGTTGGACTTGATCTTGGAATGATTTTGTTCTTACAAAATCAAGATTCGCGGTTCTTGGGGCTTAGAACACATGGAGGGGTTTGTTTGGCTTTGTTCCAGGAATGTTCTTATCATTTGGTATCAAGATGACACAAATTACTTTGTTTTGTAAATAATATGTTCTTAATTAATTATCAATTATAATGAATAATGCCCCTTTAAATTGGTTGCTAACCCTAATTCTACCAAAATACCTAGTAAAATAAATTCAATAACACATAAAATACTTTAAAATTCTGTGCATGGGCTTTCTAATTTAATTAAAGTTCAGCCCAACACTTAAACATCACATAACCTTAAAATATGAAACATAAAAGCTGTAGGGATAACTTGATTCTATATTTTGACCATGAAGGTGTTGGACAATTATGACCCATAGCATCACTATTGTACAGATCATGCTGTTGTTGTACAAATTAACTATGTGACAAAGGAAATTGCTCTTTTATCATTTGTAATTAGATACCAAGATGTATAAATGATAAAAGGTCCTTATGATTAGTTTCCGGATTGAGATGATATGAGACAGTATCAATCCACGAAGGTATAATCATTAAATATCCCTAGTCGTAGTATTATCGAGATTGGACATCGATAATGCGGAATAGACTAGTATTACACTTGTGCGCATTGTGGGAGCATAACGACATAGTCTCATATATTTGGGTATAGAATACTCATGCAAGTGTAATAGGAGGTTGTGTTTACCGATGGTACGGAAACAGCTTCTCTCGGATAGACCCCTCGGAATTCCATTGGTAGTATGACTATGTGTCTATGGAAGTCCGAATCAGGGTAGGTGTATTTGGTCTTAACCTGAGACTTGCACCGCTAATACTTGCGACAATCAATATACTTTGGTTTTGGTCGTCCAGGGCTTTAACAGGTTCTGTGTACGCCTCTTCTGGGTATATTGAGAATCGTAGTGTATTGGGTGTGATGTCAAGACGGAAGTATCACTCCAGTCATAGTGGAGATGATGATAACGTAGGATACGGAACTGGTGCTCTTATGTACTGCAGTCATCGGGATAATATGACTAGGTCATGATTATCCGATTATATAGACTAGTTACCAGAGATCCGATATGTGCTTCGTATGGGGCAAACACAATTACAAAAGCCTCAGGCCTAGCACGTGACATCTGATACTGGATCGTAATACGCAATACTATGTATACTACGTCTGATAAAGATCATATATTCCTTAAAGAATATTTCTGGAGAATTTGGTAGGCACGGTGCTTTGCTAGAATCCAACCATGTCTTGTAAATTGGTAAAAACGTAGTACTAAGTACGTACGTGGTCGGATAGTCCGACGACCGGATTTACTGCCAACATATCCGGGGATCTCATGGGTCGTTTCCCGAAGATTCACCGATGACGTATGACTCGCACTTAATTAATCTGGGATTAATTATAAGAGAGAGAGAGAGAGAATTAATCTGGGATTAATTACGGAGATATTTTATCTGGGATAAAATATTATTTAAAGTGAGAGAACGATTAATTTGGAATTAATCGATAAAATAATATATTCGATATATTATACGAAATTAGATTCCGACGCGGAATTAAAATTAGATTTTAATTCGGGCGAACGAGTTAATTTAGAATTAATTCGCAAGCGACGTGAATAGTAATTTTGCTCGGCATAATTATTTAATTAAATTTGATTTAATTTCGTCGCAACAGAAAATTCATTAATTCGGAATTAGCGAACCCGAGCCGGGAGTGTTTACGGGCCCACTCGTATTTCGAATTCAAGTGCGGCCCACAAGTCACATCAAGCGTCACATCATTAGTCATTCAATTGATAGATGTCTTGTCACTTTGAGTGATGTGATGTCTAGTCACTTTTGATTGATGATGGTGGTTGGAAAGCTTAAATGCCATGTACCATTTTTTGAATTTGGTATATCATTTAATTGTTTTTGAAATCAATTACAACCAACACAACACAAATCATTCTCTCTCTTTTCTTTCTTCTACCTCACGACCAATGGCCAAATCTTTCTCTCTTTTGCTTCACAAAGTCGAGAGATGCATGAAGAACAAGGAAACTTTGTGGCAAATTTTTCCAATGCTAGCACATGAAGAGCCATCCAAAAGTGATAGGGAAACAAACCCTTTGAGCATGGAATCACAACACAAGCTTGGAGCTTGGAGATCCATCCATGGAGTTGACCGAAGATGATGGAGCACAAAGAAGCACCATTGCCGAGAGCTTCAAGGATTTTTGTTGTTCCTCGCATCGCAAAAGCCGATCTTTGTAAGTATGATTCTGCCATACTTCTTATGAGTATTCACATGATTTCATTGCTTTATGATCTTGGGACTAACCTAGAAACCCAACAGAAGGCTTTTGAATTGGACTTTAATGTGAACTACAACGTTGTAGATCCATGAGTACTCTTTCCAATTCAACTTGAATCACTAAAATCGGATATCAGATGAAAAATTACATCCAAAATACGAAGACTGCGCAAATCCCGCCACTATTGCACCATTTGGAAATTAAGCCCGAAATCAATCAAGGCATCTCATGCACGTCCAAAAATCATTTCATTCATGCCTTAGATATAATAAAGCATTCATATAAAGTCTCATACATGGACCAAACTCCATAACCCAATGAATCTTCCAAATCCACCAAAAAGGCCCAAATACACCAATCTGACCAAGCCATGCAATCAGCCACAACTTCAAATTACCTTGGCCCAACAAACAGAGCTCATTCTGGATCACGTCACATGTTGTTGCTTCTAAAGTGCTTGGATGTAATGAAGACTGTCTTGCTTCCACAATAATGTTTTCTAAGTCGAAAGCTTGTTCAACTGCAACGGTAGAAATAGGTGCTGACAGCACCTCTTTAGCAATAATTGATAAAACAGGATAGACATTTTGATGTCGGTTCCACCGGTCAAATACTTGAAAATTTCTACGCACTAAACTTTCAAGAGGAAACTCAATATTGGTAGATAAATAATTATCTAATTCTGGATTTTAATCGTGTTATTCTTCTGTTTTTTATTTCGTTGTGGTAACCAACGATCACTTACGCTAAGTCTTGACTGTATTACGGGTTCGCTACTAGATTTTCATGATGATTGCAAGTTATATCTACTAACATAATCATTAAATCAATCTATTAAATCAATTTTTATTTTATCTATTATTTTTATAATATTAATTTCATCAGCCATTCCTAAATATGTATAGTAAGTTTGTAAGCCACTATTCAAACATTCTAATTTAAATCTAGGATAAAAAATTATGATAATACGATAAAGCAATATAATCTCTTTAAAATAAGTCAATCATTTTCTCTTCATAACAGTGATAGCTTCATTAAAACAAAATCATTAATATTTTATCTTTCAGTATGCTCATATAGAGTATCAACAATATTCAAAACATTCAACAACAAATAAATTTATTGTAGGATAATAAACATCACTAAAAACATTTGTAGTATCATTAAATTTTTTAAAAAAAATTATAAAATATTTTCACAAATATCTCATTTACTAGGTAAAAGTGTTATATGTTGAACATGTTGGGAAAAAACTACACAATACATCTTTGTATTGAAAAGCTTGAGTTAAAAAAAATAAGTTGAATTCCAACAAGTTTGAATATATCGTGAAAATTTTACCGATTTGACACCAATTAATTTACAAAATTTAGTCCATTCTCTCCTGATATTAGAATATGACCAAATATAATTAAGTGAAATCTTAATAGGATTAATGTGATGTTCTAAATAAGTCAGACCATCTTGAACACATAAATTAAGGACATGACATGTGCAACGAACACATAAATATTTCATTTAAAATAATTTTATCATCTTTGTATAATTTAAAATTTTATTATTTTGTTGTATTTTTAGGTATTTTACGGGCAGTATGATTTAAAGCATTTTGAACATAATTAGTAAAAGTATTTTTCACCAAAACTTCAAGAAAAATATATCATACAAGTAAATTTAGCAATTTCTTCTATATTTTTAACATCATAATATTTAAATAAATCTAAAGAACTCGTACCTCTACTAGATGAAGCATACATGTCCATTTGAGTTTGTGTTATATCAAGTCCAATTTCAGCGGCATGATGTATATCAAAGTGTTTGTTCATATTGCCATATCTGCCAGTAAATTTGCAAGATACACCACAATAGTTGCATATTGCTCATGAACCTTTATTTTCAATTTCGATCAAATGAAAATAAATTTTGAAAATATCGAAGATCGAGACTTAACTTCTATTTTCTGTGTACCGATACTTTGGCTGCTCTCTTGGATTGACACATTGGACATGGTGTTCTCAGATGAGCTTTTCAATATTTTTAATATTGAAGAATTACAAAATTAAATCAATATGAGAAATTGAAGATGAGAGAATTAAAGAAATTGAGATAATTGAGAATTGGTGTGTTGAAAAAATAACGAATGACCATTATTTATACATTTTTGGATTATTTTTGTGATACCTAAATTATCCATAAAATTAGTCGTTTTATTAATGTATTAAGGGTAGTTTAGTAATTAGTTTTACAATAAAATAAATAAATAAATAATTTAAAGGCAGCAGGGAGCCGTTGTGCTCCATGTTGTCAGCCTAACGGCTACTAGTCGTTGGGCACAACGGTTCCGGTTGGAACCTAGAACCTTTGGAACTAGATGGTTCCAACGGTTTCGATTCAAACCGTTGGAATCAGACGGTTCTGGTTCGAATCGTTTTAACCGTCCGATTCTGTTCGATTCGGCTAGGGTCGAACCCTAACCGAACCGAACAAAATCGGTTCAGATTCAGTTTCGGTTTCGAACCACAACCTTGACCGGGACTAATTATACATATAAATTAAAATCATTTAAAATATATATGAAATTTTAGTTGGCTCAACTTCATTTTCTCGTGGCCAAGTGTTATTATGGGCAACAAAATTCGATTTTTGTCCAAAACAAATTAATGATAAATAAATTACCACAATTATAAATTTCTCTAAACTCTTTTTTATGTTTTGACAAGTTTTATTTAAATCCCCGTAATACTTATATATATAAATATATATATATAATCATTCTCAGGTCAGGTTTGTGTGAATTTTATATCGTCCGGATGCACGCAAAGTACTAATACTTTGCGTGTAATTTTTTTTAAAAACCCACATGCATTTCGGATGCACGTAAAGTACTAGTACTTTGTGTGCATCCGGACGATGTAAAGTCCAAACCAACCTGAGCCTGCGCTTATATAATGATACTTTTTATTTACATCAATTCTTATTACGTTTAAAATATTTTTTTTTCACTAAAATAATAATATAAAATTAAAAAATGGGAGAATAAAGAAGGATGGAGATTGCACATAATTTACATTCCTTCCTCGTAAAATATAAATATTAAACTCTCTCTCTCTTACATTAAGTTTTTGTTTTTTCATCCCTACCCTAATGGGAGGGTCCTCCTTAGTTCAAATTCTAGTTTTTTCGCCAAAATTCTAGATCAATCATGTCAAATATACTAATATTATATGTTGAGACCAAGAAAATTAATAAAGTAAAATGTCTCTAATTTTATTTATGAGTTGTATAATGAAACTTTTGTTAGGGGTAGTGTTCGAAGCGTCAATTTAGATTGTATCTATGTTTGATTCATGAATACGAACAATTCTTTTTCCATAATATTACGTATTTATGGTAGCATCTTTTGTCTTTTATATATATTCGATCTAATTTGATTAGATTAAAACTAAATCTGGTTTAATGATATGTATATATTAGACAAAACTCGATGATTTACAATATAGTGCGCAGTTACGACATGTTGTAATTGATATTGAGAATCATCACTATATGTTGTATATTCTCAAATAAAGTTTCTGGTCAAGATTTACTGACACGAGTCGGTTAGTAAAACTGCTAAATATTTGAAAAGAGAATTTGAGATGAAAGACTTGGAAAAACAAAATATTTTCTTGGCTTGCAGATCAAGCATAAAACTAACGAAGTGTTTATCCATCAGTTTGCTTATACTAAGAAGATTCTAAAATGTTTCAACATGGATAATGTTCATCCATTAAATATTCTCATGGTAGTCCGATCTCTTGATCATAAAGAAGATAATGAAGATATATTTGGTCCAAACGTATCATATTTTAGTGCAATTGGAGCATTGTTATATTTAGCTCAATGCACCAAACTGAATATTGCATTCTCAGTAAATTTATTGGCAAGATTTAGCTCTACACCAACTCGACGACATTGGAATGGCATCAAACATATTTTCTGTTATCTTCATGGGACAAAAGACTTGGGATTATTCTATTCAAATGTGCTAACACAAAATCTAGGTCTTGTTAGTTATGATGATGCAAGATACCTCTCTGATCCAAATAAAACACTTTCATAGACAAGCAAACATAGATTTTATATGGTTAAGGTCAGTTATCCATCACATTCAGAACACATGCAACTTGAACTATGCTATAAATATTCTAACAGTGATATATGAAGATAATGCTGCTTGTATTGCACAAATTTCAGGAGAGTACATCAAAGGAGACAGAACCAAGTAAATCTCACTTAAATTTTTCTACACTCATGGAATCCAGCTAGGGGTGGCAATTTGGGTTAGGATTCGTTTATTCGTTCGATTCGATTCACTTTAAAGCGAATACGGGTTTGAAAAAATGGATTCATTTAATAAATGGGTCAATTCGATTCGATTCGTTTATTAAACGAATCGAATACGAATTTAAGCTCATTGATTCTTTTATTCGTTTAGAATTCGTTTAATTATTTTTATTTACTAGTTCTTGTTTATTTTCAATTAAGATTCGAGAAATTATAACTAATTATCATAGAAAAAGTAATATTTTCGATATTTGGTGAGGTATTTTTAGTAAATATATTAATTACATATTTCATATGTATATATTTATGAAGAATTAATGTAAATCAAGTGTGGTAAATTATTTTATTAAATAATATCATTGACTAAACGAATATTCGTATTCGATTCGTTTAATAAACGAATCAAATACGAATCCATCACATTTTGATTCGATTCGTTTAGGATTCGATACAAATTCGATTCGTTGATTCGTTTTGCCACCCCTAGATTCAGCAGAGCAAGCAAATTGATGTCAAACAAATACGTTGTTATGATAACTTTGCATATTTATTTATGAAACAAATTCACAGTTGGAGGAGGATTCCCTCGGGAGTGATATTCCAATATTACCCTGAGACCAAAATCCACCGTCAACAGTTGGCGCCGTCTGTGGGGAACTTCACAAAAAGCAGTTCACGTGATAAATGGCAGAAGACGGAAATCACCAACCAGGAGGTCCGGCAATGGACTGGATGAAAAAAATAGAAGATGGCATGAGGACTATGATGGATCGACTAGAAAGAATGGAAGGAGCAAACAACGAGAAAACTGAAACCGAGATCGGACAAAGGAGGAAAGAGTGGGAAAGAGGAAAAAGAGTAGTGGATGTAAGCGAAGACGAGGGACCCAGAAAGAGAGGCCCCTATGGGATAAGATCAGCAGTGGTAGGAAGATCAGAAGACACATGGGAAGAAGAAGAGGAGGAACAATCACCCGACCCCTCCTCCGACAGTTTTTACAACTCCAAGAGGGATGACAGAAAGTATAACGAAGACGTACAGGAGACCTCTGGGTTTAAAGAACGCCACGCCCGGGGCGACAGGCGAACAGAAGAACACAGAAGGCGGCACGGGGGCACAACCCCTGAAATAAAATCTTGGTTGAGAAAAGAGATGACCAGATGGGGAGAAGGCCTCAAGATCGGGGCGGGAGACACCCAAGGCGAGGAAGAGGGGTCTCCCCTTACGGAAGAAATAAAGGCAGCACAGTTTCCGAAGCGATTTAACATGCCAACCATGGCACCATACAAAGGCCACTCCGACCCAAAATCCCACATTGAAAACTTTATCCTCCTGATGGAAGTACAGGGGGTAACGGGCAACGCCATATGCAAAGTATTTCCCTTAACTTTAGGGGGGCCTGCCATCCTATGGTATAGAAGTCTGGCCCCGAGGAGCATTCAGAACTTCTCCCAACTTAAGAAGTCATTTACCCGGCATTTCAAAGGAGTCTGCACCCCTAAAAAAACAATAGGAGAACTAAGGCTCATGAAACAAGGAGACGACGAAACACTGAAGAGCTTCATTGAAAGGTATCAC
>SKCR01028512.1:0-18947 GCA_019454045.1 Zanthoxylum bungeanum
GGAAACGGGACGAAAGTCGCTGTTTCGACCGTAGATACCTAAGTTTAGGAACTACCCTTAGGGTATGTACTTGAATTAGGAACTGTTATAATGTAACTAGTTTGACTAGAGACATTATCTCTTTATCAGTGATTAATCCGTTGCGGATAAAACCTTTATATTATAGAACACTGAGTGTTTTATTATATAAGATGATACGAGATAAATATATTAGATATAAATAAAGAATTTATATTTTGAATATAAATAAAAATCTCAAACATATAATTTGACAAATAAATAGCTTAAATTGATTTGATCAATAGAGACTTATTTGTGGCATTGTTGTCTAGGACACAATTTACCAGACTCGTATATCCACACTTTTGAAGAGTGGATACTAGGACTGATTTGACTATTCAAATAAGGTCTGCGAATCTAGTTTATTAGGTAAAGTACCTAAAATACTATTTGCTTGGTAATAGTGTAACTGCCATCGATCTGTTAGCCCTATTCATGGTGAAGTAAGTGGGCCCATATCGAGCTAGGCTAGATGTGAACATGAATATTTCGTGACCTTAACGGATGTGGCATCACGTTATGTTATGTGTTTCTTTTGAAGAACACAAATCAGAAACTTTAAAGTTTCGACACGAAATACATAACAGATCGGCTATATATTATTCCGCCACGGTAAGACCGTAATGGAAAATACTTAAGCAGTAAGTTTCGTACATCATGAAAGAGTACGGTATTCTTTCATATGAGGACTCCTCCTGAACACGTCAGTTAGACGGTGTGTCCGAAACGGATTAACAGAATCATGTTAGACATGAATAAGGCTAATCACGAGTCACTCTGAGCTATTATTCCTTCTAAAGGATATGTATTATCAGTGCAAAACTTATTTAGAATAAGGTTCCATATAAATCTGTTTGACTATCGTATAGGATATGAAAGGAAAGAAACGAGGTTTCTCTCATTCCTGACAATTTGGGTATGCTAGGCATAACGTTGGATGATCCAAACCAAGGACCCAAATTGGATTAGTGCCAATATTGGTTATCCTAAGGGAAACCATAAGTATAGTACTTAACACCTCACTAGAGAACAATTAGATTGTTGCTCTCCATGTGGTTTTCCTAAGAGGAATACCGATATACAGTGGCAAGTGGGAGGATAGTATAACTCGATGAAACGAGTAATCGGTTTAAGCTAGGCACTAGGCACTGAATCTTAATGGAACATATATAGTTCATCAAGGATGAAACTATACCATTAATCTTCGAATACACAAGAACAAAGGAAGTGATACGAGGTATCGACTCCCTATTATGACAAAGTGTCATGAGTCCGAAATGGATTCCATGTATATCAATATGTTTGGATTGAAGCAAGCATAAGGTTCTTGGAACTGACGTTTTGAAATAATCAAATAGTTTATGATTTGACTCAAAACGAAATAATTCTTGTGTATATAAGGAGGTTAGTGGAGATGGCACTGACAATGAAATTCCCATAAAACACTCGGTGAAAGCTTGGCTTTCATAAGAAATTCTCCGTAGAATTCTGGGGAGTAACAACCTTTATTCAAGGAATAAAGATCTACTGGGCTAGATTCGGAGTTGGTAACACTCTCTGAGAAATTTTACATTTAAGATGTACTTGTATTGGTGTCTCTACGCTTTGAGCATATGGAGTCACAATCGGGTCAATCCAAGTGATAGTCACTGGATTGAAGATTAAGAACATCTGTTAGTATCTGAGAGAACTAAAGATGTTGTCTTAAATTATGGAGATGGAGAACTTGAAGTGACTGGGATCACTGCTGCAAGTTTCCAACCGGTAAATATTACGGTACTATAGAGTTTGAACACTGGGACAGTGAGCTGGAAATCTTCCGAGCAAGATAACTGTTGCCGAATTAACAACAAATACGATTATTGCTGCAGCTAAGGCAGCAATAGAAGCCATTTGGATCGATAATAAATCTAATTAGATTAGATATAGTTCTATTAGCAGCTGAGCTAGGCGTCAGCACAGACTAAGGAATAAAGGTCTCATGACGATCCAGATATATACTTCTATATCATCTGATTCGTTCGGATCATACATCGTGGCGATGTGATGATCGTGTAAATCGCGTCAGACGATAATTAAGCAAATCCGCTGACGAAAACATTTCCTCAGCAATTGAGCGAATTGTACATAGTTCGGGTGTTAGACACTCGAGTGACTGGCTATGTGCCAAGTGGGAGATTGTTGGATAATATGACCCATAGCGTCACTATTTGTACAGATCACGGTGTTGTTGTACAAATTAACTATGTGACAAGGAAATTGCACTCTCATCTTTGTGATTAGATCACCATAGATGTATAAATGAAGAGAGGTCCATATGATTAGTTCATGGATTGAGATGATATGAGACAATATCAATCCCCGAAGGATTAATCATTAAATATCCCTAGCCGAAGTATTATCGAGACTGGACATCGATAATACGGAATAGGCTAGTATTGCACTTGTGCGTGTTGTGAGGGCACAACGGCATAGTTCTCATATATATAAGTATTGGGTACTTATGCAAGTGCGATAGGAGGTCGTGTTTCACCGATGGTACGGGAAACAGCTTCGCTCTGGAAGACCCCTCGGAATCCCATTGGTATTATGACTATGTGTCTATGGGAGGCCGAAATCGAGGTAGGTGTGTATAGTCTAACCTGAGACTTGCATCGCTAATACTTGCGATAATCGGTAGACTTTGGTCTTGGTGGTACAGGGCTTTAACCGGTTCTGTGTACACCGCTTCTGGGTTTATCAGAGAGTCGTAGTGTATTGGGTGTGATGTCGAGACGAAAGTGTCACTTCAGTCATATTGGAGTTGATGTCACGCAGGATACGGTACTAGTGCTCTTGAGTGTTGCGCAACCAATCGGGATATTGTGACCAGGTCATGTATATCCGATTATAGAGACTATGTTACCAGACATCCGACATGTGCTTCGGACGGGGCAGACACTTATCCAGCCCCAGCCCTAGCACGTGATTATCCGATACTGGGCTGATATACACAATACTACGGTATACTACGCTTGATACAGATCTATATATTCCTATAAGAATATTTCTGGAGAATTGGGTAGGCATGGCGTTTTGCTAGAGGCTAACCTTTTCTTGTAAATCGGTATAAACGTAGTACGAGGTACTTACGTGTTCGGATAGTCCGACGACCGTATTTACTGCCAACATATCCGGAGATCTCATGGGTCGGTTCCCGAAGATTCACCGATGACGTATTACTCGCACTTTAATTAATCTGGGATTAATTAGAAGAGAGAGATAGAATTAATCTGGGATTAATTCGATGAGAGAGAAAATTAATCTGGGATTAATTGCGGAGATATTTTATCTGGGATAAAATATTAATTAAAGAGAGAGAACGATTAATTTGGAATTAATCGATAAAATTAATATATTTGATATATAATCGAAATTGGATTTCGACGCGGAATTAAAATTAGATTTTAATTCGGGCGAACGAATTAATTTAGAATTAATTCGTTAGCGACGTGAATAGTGAATTCGCTAGGCGTAATCATTTAATTACGACGCGACGGAAAATTCGTTAATTTGGAATTAGCGAACCCGAGCCCGAGAGTGATTGCGAGTGCATTCGCATTTCGAATTCGAGCGCGGCACGCAAGTCACATCAAGCGTCAAATCGTTAGTCGCATCAATCGTCAAATCAATTGTCACTTTGAGTGATGTGACTTGACAACATGTCACTTTATTAAAGTGATGTGATATGACTTAAAGTAAAGTAGATATGATGTGTGAAAAGTAGAAAAGCATTATTAGACTTTTGCTTTTTACTTTTAAAATATTTGATAATGATTTATATATTTATTTTGTTTTTTAAAAATAAAATTAAAATATATAAACTTATCACTCTCTCTCTCTCCAACATGCAGTTCACGATTTTCTCTCATTTCCCTCTCTTTTCTCTCCTCTCATCTCACGGCTTCAAGCCGATTTCTTCTTCAATTTTTCTGGTTCACCGAATTTTTGAGAAGCAAAATGGAAGATGATTAGTGCTAGCACACACCTTGAGTGATACAAAGGTGATAGGGAAGTGAGTTTGTGAGCATGGAAGCTTGAAGCTTGGAGCTTCAATGGAGTTCATGCATGGCCGAACATGGAGGAAGCCAAACCAGTCCAAATCGCACAGCCCATTGCAAGAATAAGCCATTGCCGAGCTTGGAGGGAGCTTAAAAACGCATCTTGTTCTTCATCCATCAAAACCGAATTCAATGTGAGTTGATTCCGCCACCTCATTTGATGTGTTCATATGTGGTTTTTTATGCATGATTTGTGATCCTTGGGACTTTGATTGAACACTTTCAGAGCAAGCGCGAGGCGCATTATGCATCGACCTCTCATGCGTCAAGGGCTGGCCCAAGGCAATTGGAGGTGCGAGGAAGAAGAAGTTCAAGAACAAGGACAAGGGGCAAGTTGACAGTGGCTTCTAGAAGCCAAAGGACAAATCTCGCGACATCTGCATCTCTCAACGCGGTCAAGAGGGGTCACTGGAAACGTGACTGCCGAATGGGCAAAGGGCAGAGAGAGATATCAAGGCTGGCAGGCTATCGCCTCTGGTATGTTTGTTATTGAGATAAATATGAATACTTCTAGTTTTAAAAATTGGATTTTTGATTCTGGTTGTGGTGCTCATATTTGTACTGATGTGCAGGATCTGCAGGATAGCAGGGTGCTAGCATCGGGGGAGATGGATCTACGGGTCGGAAACGGAACACCAGTTGCTGTTTTGGCCGTAGGGACTTTTGTTTTAGAACTGCCCTCAGGGCATGTACTTAAAATTTGAAATGTTATTTTGTACCTAGTTTAACTAGGAATATTATATCTGTATCCTTGTTACCCAGCAGGGTTACACTTTTGTATTTAGAAACACTGGGTGTTTTATATAAAAATGATGCAGAAATTTGCACAGGTGTTGCAAATAACGGTCTTTATATTTGAATATAAATGATCTCCTAAAATGACAAACAAAAGGCTCAAAAGGAGTAATCTAAAAGATGAAGCTTATATGTGGCATTGTCGTCTATGACACATCAACAAGACTCGCATATCCACACTTTCGAAGAGTGGGTACTTGGACGAATTTGATCCCAATTCATATGACGTCTGCGAATCTTGTCTTTTAGGCAAAATGCCTAAATCACCTTTTAGCGGTAAAGGTGAACGTGCCACAGAACTGTTGGCTCTCGTTCATACTGACGTATGCGGGCCAATGTCTAGCCAGGCTAGAGGTGGATTTCACTACTTCGTAACCTTCACAGATGATGCATCTCGTTACGGTTATGTGTATCTTATGAGACACAAGTCGGAAACTTTGAGAAATTCAAAGAGTTTCGACACGAAGTGTAGAAACAAACAGGGAAGAGTATTAAGACATTACGGTCAAACCGTGGTGGCGAATACTTAAGTTATGAGTTTCAAGATTACTTGAAAGAATATGGTATTCTTTCACAGTGGACTCCTCCTGGAACACCGCAATTAAACAGTGTGTCCGAACGGAGAAACCGCACCTTGTTGGACATGGTAAGGTCAATGATGAGTCGCACTGAGCTACCAATATCCTTCTGGGGATACGCATTAAACAGTGCTATACTTATTTTGAATAAGGTACCGTCGAAGTCTGTTGAACAGACTCCATATGAGATATGGACAGGAAAGAAACCAGGTTTCTCTTTCCTGAAGATTTGGGGATGCTGGGCATATGTTAAACGTTTGGAAGGTACCAAACTTGAACCCAAATCTGATAAATGCCTTTTCGTAGGATATCCTAGGGAAACCAAAGGATATTACTTCTATCACCCACAAGAGAACAAAGTATTTGTTGCTCTACAAGCATTTTTCCTTGAGAAAGATTTTATAAATGCAGTGGTAAGTGGGAGGAAGTAGAACTCGATGAAGATCGTAGTGATACTATTCCTGGCAATGAATCAACGACGGAACAAGAACAGACCGTCCGGGATGAGTCTGTACCACAAACTTCACATACACAAGGACCGCGTAGGTCGGAGAGAGTCAGAACAGTACCTGAGAGGTATGGGTTCCTGATCTCACCTCATGTAGATATTAATCTTATTGAGGATAATGAGCCGGCTACGTATGAGGAAGCGATTCAAAATATCGATTCCGCTTTATGGCAAGAAGCCATGAAGTTCGAGATGGATTCCATGTATGCCAACCAAGTTTGGACACTGGTTGATGCAGCAGAAGGCGTAAAGCCTATTGGATGTAGATGGATCTTCAAGAAGAAGACCGACATGGATGGCAACGTACAAACGTACAAAGCTAGGCTTGTAGCGAAGGGGTATCGTCAACAATACGGTATTGATTATGACGAAACCTTCTCACCCGTTGCCATGATTAAATCCATTCGGATAATGCTTGCAATAGCTGCATATTTCGATTACGAGATATGGCAGATGGACGTTAAAACCGTTTTCCTTAACGGAAACCTTTTGGAGGATGTTTATATGCAACAGCCTGACGGTTTTATCGTACCTAGACTTGCAAACAAGGTTTGTAAGTTAAATCGATCCATTTATGGATTGAAGCAAGAATCACGGTCATGGAATCAGCGTTTTGATGAGATCATAAAAGAATATGATTTCGTACAAAACGCAGATGACCCTTGTGTATACAAGAAGGTTAGTGGGAGAGCACTTACTTTTATTGTCCTTTATGTCGACGACGTATTGCTTATAGGCAATGACATTCCCATGCTAACGTCGGTGAAAGCTTGGCTTTCATTAAAATTCTCCATGAAAGATCTGGGAGAAGCAGCCTTTATTCCTGGAATAAAGATCTACCGGGATAGATCTAGAAAGCTGCTTGGACTCTCCCAGAGTACATACATTGATAAAATGTTGAAGCGATTCAACATGGAACAATCCAAGAGGGGATTGGTTCCAATGATACGTGGTACCTCTCTGTCTAAAGACATGTGTCCTAAGACTCAGGAAGAGAGAGACAACATGAGTCGGATACCGTTCGCCTCGGCAGTCGGATCGATCATGTATGCCATGATATGTACACGACCTGATGTCTCATATGCTTTGAGCATGTGCAGTCGCTATCAGGCCGATCCAGGTGAAGGTCACTGGATAGCAGTTAAGAATATCCTTAAGTATCTTAAACGAACTAAGGATGCTTTCTTAATTTATGGAGGTGGAGAACTTGCGGTATCTGGGTATACCGATGCAAGTTTCCAAACCGACAAGGATGACTACAAGTCGCAATCCAGGTACATTTTTTGTTTGAATAACGGAGGAGTGAGCTGGAAATCTTCCAAGCAAGATACTGTTGCCGATTCAACAATAGAAGTGGAGTACATCGCTGCATCTGAAGCAGCAAATGAGGCAGTTTGGATCCGAAAGTTCCTAATCGGATTAGGAATAGTTCAGTTAGCAGCTGAGCCCGTCCATTGTATTGTGACAATAACGGGGCTATAGCACAGGCTAAGGAACCAAGGTCTCATCAACGTCCAAGCATGTTCTTCGACGTTACCATCTGATTCGGGAGATTATACATCGTGGTGATGTAAAGGTCGAGAAGGTCACATCAGATGACAACATTGCAGATCCGCTGACGAAGGCTGTTCTTCAGCAAGTTTGAACGACACATACATAGTTCGGGTATTAGATGCTTGAGTGACTGGCTATAGGCCAAGTGGGAGATTGTTAGACATTATGTCCCATAGCGTCACTGTTTGTAAATGATATTGTATTATTGTACAAAATTAACTATGTGATAATGAAATTGCCTTTTAGCGTTTTGTAATATTATTTACTTTGATATATAAATGGCGAAAGTCCATATGATTAATACCGGATTGAGATGATATGAGACAGTATCAATCCATAAAGGTTTAATCATTAAATATCCCTAGTCGGAGTATTATCGAGATCAGACATCGATAATGCGGAATAGACTAGTATTGCGCTTGTGCACATTGTGAGGGCACAACGGCATAGTTCTCATATATTTAAGTATTGGATACTTATGCAAGTGCGATAGGAGGTTGTGTTTTACCGATGGTACGGAAAACAGCTTCGCTCTGGATAGACCCCGCGGAATCCCATTGGTAGTATGTCTGCGTGTCTATGGGAGGCCGCATCAAGGTAGGTGTATATGGTCTTAACCTGAGACTTACATCGCTAGTACTTGCGACAATCGGTAAACTTTGGTTTTGGTGGTTGGGGACCTTAACCGGTTCTGTGTACACCTCTTCTGGGTTTATCGAGAATCGTAGTGTACTGGATGTGATGTCGAGATGGAAGTATCACTTCAGACATATGGAGGTGATGATCACGCAGGACACAGAACTAGTACTCTATAAAAGGTTGCAACCGTCGGGACAATATGACCAGGTCAGGATTGTCCGGTTTAAAAGACTAGTTGCTTGATGTCCGATATATGTTTGGTACGGGGCAGACACATTTCCAGCCCCAGGCCTAACATGTGATCATCCGATACTGGTTCGATATACGCAATACTACGGTATACTACGCTTGATATAGATCTTATATTCCTATAAGAATATTTCTGGAGAATTGGGTAGGCATGGCGCTTTGCTAGAAGCCAACCTTGTCTTGTGAATCGGTAAAAACGTAGTACGAGGTACGTACGTGTTCGGATAATCCGACGACCGTATTTACTGCCAACATATCCGGAGATCTCTTGGGTCGCTTCCCGAAGATTCACCAATGACGTATGATTCAAACTCGATTAATCTTGGATTAATTACGGATAGACTTTATATTGGATAAAGTACTATACATAGAGAGAGAACGATTAATTAGGAATTAATCGTAAAATTATTATATTCGATATAATAATCGAAATTCGATTTCGACGCGAAATTAAAATTAGATTTTAATTCGGGCAAACGAGTTAATTTAGAATTAATTCGTTAGCGACGTAAAAATAATTTCGCTAGGCGCAATTATTTATTTAAATTCGATTTAATTAACGTCGCGACGTAAGTTCGGTATTTCGGAAATATCGAACCCGAACGCGTGAGTGCACGTGGGCCCACTTTCATTTGGAAACGTGTGGGGCCCACATGACACATGTCATATTATGCATTATTTAACTCTAATGCATTGCATGGAGATAGTGTACAATGCACTCAATGGTTTTGCATGGAAATTGAGTGTTTGACACTCTAAGCCATTGCATGATTTGTGTCATAAGTTTATTATTAATTTAATAAATATTATGGCATAAATATAAATTGATTTTTTGTAACAAAAAATCATTGAACTCCTCTCTCTCTCACATTGCCGAAACTACATGCAGTTTTGGGCTCTCCATTTCTTCAATTTTTGTGGCAAGATTTGAAGAAGTTGTGCATTCAAAATCACAACAAAGGCTAGCACCTTCAATGGATCATACAAAGGTGTTATGGGAAACTAATCCTTGAGCTTGGGAGGATCAAACAAAGCTTGGAGCTGCACTTTCCACCTTGGCCGAATTCATCACTGCACAAAGGATAAGTTTTCATTTCATCAACGCATCCGCATTCCGATTTTTGTGAGTATGATTCCGCCATACTTCAATTAATTCATTCATGTATTTATATATTTTGTTTGCTCTTGTTGATCTTGGGGCTTGGTAATAGAAACCAACATCTAATACATATGTCAATGTTCCATACATTTTCCTAACCATTTCCCTGAATCAACTAAGTCTTGGCTTTGGCACAACAAACTTAATGATTCCAGTTAAGCGGGACCCATTGACATGGAAAGTTTCGTAATCAATGTCGATGGACAAGAAGTGATCTTGACTTTGGCCAACAAATCACAACTTGGACAAGAGACCGATATGGAACAAAACTCTCATGATTCAAACACATCCTCAATTGACAAAGGTCTTGACTTTGGCCAACAAACCAATGCCAATTTCGGATCTTGAGAAAGAATCACTCACGGAAGGAAAATCGCTTAATATTGTTTGAGGGATTTTCGGTGTAATTGGCAACCAATTAATTTATCTTTGTTAGGTCTCATCATCATACACCCTTAAGCATGCTTCTAAAACATCATAAAGCGCGTAAAGTAAAGTAATAGCGATATACGGATGGATATGAACAACAACTTGTTCCTAGAACAAATCACTCCCTTTCCTCTCCCCGCTAGAACTATTCTACTCTTACCCAATTACATAATACAATAAGAGAAACCTCATTTACATTGAGGGGAATTAGGTGAGAACAGAATACAAAGAGACAATAAGAGAAAGGCTGGACACGCAGGTCCAATTTATAAATTCTAAATTTACAATAATTTCTAAAATTACCCTTCCCTTCTAATATCCATCTGATATACACTATTCATACATTACATCCACATTCATTCATTCAAGGCATGTTATACAACCAATCAATCCAATTAATTAGTCTTTAATTAGGTGACAATACAATGTTCAAACAATTGTTTGCATTTGCGCGAGTCCAACTCAATTTGAGAATAAATACTTATAGTATGAATTCACGAATTATATCGAACTACTCGTCAAATCCAATTTAAGTCGTATTCAATTCTAATCCTTATATTTAATTCCAAATTAAATATTTACACTTTTATTGTGCTTTTATGACTTAGATTCCAAATCTAATTCTATCGGGTCTCAAAGCCCAATCAACATCCAATGTCCGTTTAATTAAAGTCCGATGGGCTTTCAATTGATTTCATTAGGCTTGGGCCTTGGTTAATGTGGGTCAAACCCAATTTCCAAGCCCAATAAGGAATCACCCTCATTTGCCATAAAAATCAATATCAAGCCCATAAGGCCCAATTAAACATAAAAGCCCATTTATTACATTTGGACTTAATGGAGTGATTTAGGCCCATTTTTGGATCCAATCCAATTTGCCCAAACCTACTTGGTCCAACAAGCCCATTATGTCCAAATATAATAGTTTTAGGCCCAATTCAAAATTAAGCCCAATAATCAAATTTTAAAATTCCAAATTTTATAACTTAATTAATTAAAGTGTAATGTCATGATTATCCTTTAAATCAATATTTCCAAAATATCAAATTAATCCATTAATCATATTTTTATCTTAAATACATGTCCAACATTATTTAATCAAAAAATCAAGTCCCTAATCTTCTTCCATGCATTCGGCCAAGGTGATGAAAAATTACCGATTTCGTTTTCAATCCAATCGAATCACAAATCGTCATTTTATGTTCGTTTAAAGTCATCCAATGATCTTATAAACAACAAATCATCATCTCCATGGTCTAGGTAGTATTCGGCCAAGCCTCTCCAGAGGGGAAAAATTAATCCAATTTATTTTTCATGAAATTGATAATGTATAACATAATGTAACATACATTTAAGCATACTTAATCAATCAAAATCATCAAATCATGCTTCAATCAATTTTGCCCAAATATTACCCTAATATTTTCATGCTCTTTAAGCTATGATACCATTTTTGGAAATTCTAATCCATGTCCCAAGATCAAAAGAGCAAACAAAATATATAAATGAATGAACAATATTGGAGTATTGCGGAATCATACTCACAAAGATCGGAATGCGGATGCGTTGATGAAACAAAAATTTTCTCCTTTGTGCAGTGAGGGTTTCGGCCAAACAGAAAAGAGAAGCTCCAAGCAATTTTTGATCCTTCCAAGCTCTAAGATTAGTTTCCCATAACACCTTTGTATGATCCCTTGATGGTGCTAGCCTTGCGTGTGATTTTATGTTCCAAACAAACACAAATTCTTCAAGTTTTTGCAACAAAAACATAAAAGTGGAGAGGGCTGTGAGAGCTCACAGTTTCGGTCATAAGAGAATAGGAGAGAGTGTTATGATTTTTGTTACAAAAATCAATTTATATTTATGCCATAATATTTATTAAATTAATAATAAACTTATGACACAAATCATGCAATGGCTTAGAGTGTCAAACATTGAGTGTATTGTACACTATCACCATGCAATGTATTGTACACTATCACCATGCAATGTATTAACAATAAAATAATGCATAAAATGACATGTGTCATGTGGGCCCCACACAACCCAAATGAAAGTGGGCCCATGCGTACTCACGCGTTCGGGTTCGATATTTCCGAAATACCGAACTTTCGTCGCGACGTTAATTAAATCGAATTTAAATAAATAATTGCGCCTAGCGAAATTATTATTTACGTCGCTAACGAATTAATTCTAAATTAACTCGTTTGCCCGAATTAAAATCTAATTTTAATTTCGCGTCGAAATCGAACTTCGATTATTATATCGAATATAATAATTTTACGATTAATTCCAAATTAATCGTTCTCTCTCTATGTATAGTACTTTATCCAAGATAAAGTCTCTCTCCGTAATTAATCCAAGATTAATCGAGTTTGAATCATACGTCATTGGTGAATCTTCGGGAAGCGACCCAAGAGATCTCTGGATATGTTGGCAGTAAATACGGCCGTCAGATTATCCGAACACGTACGTACCAAGTACAACGTTTTTACCGATTTACGACAAGGTTAGCCTCTAGCAAAACGCCATGCCTACCCAATTCTCCAGAAATATTCTTATTGGAATATAAGATCTATAACAGGCGTAGTATACCGTAGTATAGTGTATACTGATCCAGTATCGGATGATCACATGTAAGGCCTGGGGCTGGAGATGTGTCTGCCCCGTACGATACATATATCGGACATCAAGCAACTAGTCTTTTTGAAACGGATAATCCTGACCTTTTCATATTATCCCGATGGTTGCAACCATTATAGAGTACTAGTTCTGTATCCTGCGCGATCATCATCTCCATATGTCTGAAGTGATACTTCCGTCTTGACATCACACCCAATACACTACGATTCCCGATAAACCTAGAAGAGGTGTACACAGAACCTGTTAAAGCCCTGGATGACCAAAACTAAAGTCTACCGATTGTCGCAAGTACTAGCGATGCAAGTCTCAGGTTAAGACCATATGCACCTACCCTGAAGCGGACTCCCATAGACACGCAGACATACTACCAATGGGATTCCGCGGGGTCTATCTAGAGCGAAGCTGTTTTTCGTACCATCGGTAAAACACAACCTCCTACCGCACTGCAAGTATCCAATACTCAAATATATGAGAACTATGTGTTGTGCCCTCACAACACGCACAAGTGCAGTCAGTACTAGTCTATTCCGCATTATCGATGTCCAATCTCGATAATACTACGACTAGGGATATTTAATGATTAAACCTTTATGGATTGATACTGTCTCATATCATCTCAATCCGGAATTAATCATAGGGACTTTTACCATTTATATATCAAAGTAAATAAATTACAAAACGGTAAAAGGCAATTTCATTAGTACATAGTTAATTTTGTACAATAATACAATATCATTTACAAAATAGTGACGCTATGGGTCATTACTGTCTAACAATAACATCATAAAAAATTATTTTACATTGACCGGGCTCTCATTTTTCCTATAATAATCTAATTAGTACAAAAGATTCACCAAGGCATTCCTTGGCCTTCAAATCCCGCTCCAAAGTGGTGTTAGCTCTCTTTGCGACTTCGGTGCTCCAAATTACAAAGAATTGAAACTTTGCATTGAAAATTAAAATTACAACAAATATAAACAATGGCCTTATGGCCTTATATCCCAAAACCAAAACCAACTATAAATATAAGAGCCAGAAAAATTTACGACCAATGCAAAATCTATTCATCACATGAAATAACAAAAACCATTCATCACATGAATATCACAATGTGCCCACTCATCTAAACATGCATATCATATTTATAACTGATATAAATATATTAAAAACAGAAACTTTAAATGAAAAAAGTGAAGGGTTAAGAGCACTTTTCAACCTTGCTATTGATGCCAATTGTAGGAAACGCTTTCCCTCGCGCAGCGGAAGCGATTATGCTCACGGTCCGAACTTGAAAATTTTTTCTGCTCTTCCCTTTGCTTGGCCGAACCACACCAGTGGATTCACTGATGTTTTGGACAAAATATCAGCTCTGGAATAGCCCCGAAATAGTCCCCGAACAGCCTCTCAAACTACAGCGAAATAGCGGACTGTTTTGGACCTGATACACGCGCGAACTGCACTTATTTTCTGTTCAGTTTAGCGCAACTTTCTGGTCAATATCATATTTGCTTTTTCTTCAAAAATGAATCTTAATACAGCCCTAAAATTGTCCTAAAGTGTTTCCTAACAACCCGAATGAAAAACAAACAAAACGGAGCTCCCTGAGGAACCCTGAAGTTGCTCAAATCACAAGGTTTCAGGGGGAAATTACCGCAACTTATAGGGGGAATTTAGGGATATTTTCCAATGTCACGAGGTCTTCCGAACTATGTCTCGACACTAACGGAGGGTAGTGTGGGCTACACTCAAAAATAATCTCTAAACGGTTTAGAGAAAGATCACACACACCGAATTATTTTCAGGTTCTTCAATGAAGTTTCTCAACTCTTGAGAGCTTGAAGAAGGAGATGGAGGCTAGGGTTTTTCAATTGTTCTATCTTAAAAATAAATCATAATTTATCTTTTATATTTATGGTTAATTTATTTCATAAAACAAATCAACCATTAGTCTCCCAAAGTCTCCATAATTTCGGCCAAGGTAGGGTTTATGAATCCTTGTTTTATTTTGCTTTCAAAATAAACAAATCCTACTCCCTATAGGGCTCTAAATTTCAGCCAAGGGGATATAATTTGGATTTGATTTTGTTTCCAAAACAAACAAATCATATCCCTAATATAATACTAGGAATTTCGGCCAAGTAGGGATTTTAATTAGGATTTGATTTTGTTTCCTAAACAAACAAATCCTATTCATTATCCAATAAGGAATCCTACCTTGGTAATAATTCTTAGCCTTATTGAATTATATCATATATAATTTAATAATTATCATATAATTATTAATACTTTATATTAACTTTTAATATAAAGTCTCATGTGTGATGTAATTAATATTATTAATCATATTTATAATATTTATTCCTTTTGTGAGTATATAATGGACCATCCAATTATATTAGCTCTGCTATAGTAAATCGAGCTAGCACGGGGACAAAGTGGACCCACTGTTTTGAGCTCCAATAATCTCGAAATATTAATTAAGCTCTTAATTAAATATTCCGAATTATTAACTCTGGGTTATTCCACTAAAAACCTGAAGTTGCACTCTCGTCGCCGTAGATGAAATATAAAGCCGAACAAAGTCGGTGTCCACCGATATAGTCATTGCATACAAATTGATATTTCACGAATATCTCGTAATTAGAGTCGGGTCATATTGTCCGTTATACCCTTCTAATTATTTTTACCTTAAGTACCATTGATTCTCTAATGAACGATTTATTCACAACTGTTATGAATATTAATCTTTCTATTCGTAATAGAAAACTTACGCGCTCAAACCGTTCAAGTACTGAATCAGCCTTTAAGAGAGATACTCATCTACTTCTCGTATGAAGGAGTGAATTACATGTCTATGTAAAACGTTCCCAGCTACATAATAGACTATGCCCCCAAAGTACGTAGTTATTGGTTGGGATTGCAACACCAACCTCACCTTTGTAAATCAAAGGACATAGCCCGTCATGCAGGACTTCGTAGTACACTCAGGATTAAGATCAACCCATATATAACCATCAAGTAGATCGAAATGACTTTCTTTGTTTAACAGATATTATAAGAATGTCTTTTCTATCTAGGCCCAGTCCTATATGATCACATCATATAAGGTGCCTCCATTCTCATGTCTCTACATGGACGATCCGGATTAAGATCGCCATCCAAATATAGAATGGACCGCAGCTATAGATAAACCACAAACAAAGTACCCAGTTTATTTGTGTTAGTGTTCCTAGAACATGCCAAGGATCTAATAAGCATGAAAATATGTTCACAAATTCATAAGTTGCGGAATATACTTACAATGAACGGATTTGGCTTTTAAAATTTTGAGAAGAAGATCCAAGATCCAAGATGCAAGATGCTTCCTTGTGATTCCAAGCTTTCCAAGCTTGAGTTGAGATCTCCAAGATCCTTCCTTTGTTGATTCCAAGCTTTAAGTGATGATTCCAACTCTTGAAGTAGTTTCCCTATCACATTAGTTGATTTCTCCAAGTGCTAGCTTTGTTGATTTTGCCACAAAATGAAAGAGAGGAAGACAAGAAGCTCACGCCCATGGAGCTCCAAGTTCACGCCCATGGAGGAGAGGATTAGGGTTTTTCAATTGTTTCAAGTGTTGTGTTACACTGTGTGAAGAGAGAGAGCTAGGGTTTTGTTAAAGGGTTTTTACCCTTTTCACCAAAACCATGTAGTTGGGGTAATTTGGTTTCACCTAAACCAAGTAGTTGGAAAGTAAGTGGTTTTGGCATAAATGCCAACCACTTTCAAACCACCACTTCAAATGTGTGACATGTGTGAAGTGGGCCCCACAATTTTGAATTCAAAACTCAAAATGTCTCTACGAATATTTGCCGCGGCTCGGTTCGTTTCCGTTTAATCCGATTAAACGAACTTTCGTCGCTAAATAATTAAATCTAATTAATTAAATAACGATGCCTCGCAAATATATTACGAATGTCGTTTACGAATTAATTCTAAATTAATTCGTTCGTTCGTATAAAAGTCCAACTTTAATTTCGTAATGAAATCCAATTCATTTTAATATATCCGATATATTAATTTTAGCTCATACAAATAAATTAAATAGAAAAATCAAATTTAACTATTAAATTTATTTTACCGATTAATTCCAAATTAATCGCGTTCTCTCTTTTCGAACACATTTAATCCCAGATTAAATAATACCTCAATTAATCCCAGATTAATTTTCTCCATCTTAATTAATCCCAGATTAATCTCTCTCTTAATTAATCCCAGATTAATTCTAATTTAAATCAACTGTCATCGGTGAATCATTGGGAAGCGACCCAAGAGATCTCTGGATATGTTGGCAGTAAATACGGTCATCGGATTATCCGAATACGTGCGTACCTCGTACCACGTGCTTACCGATTTACAAGACATGGTTGGCTTCTAGCAAAGCACCGTGCCTACCCAATTCTCCAGAAATATTCTTACTGGAATATATAATCTATGTCAGGCGTAGTATACGTAGTATTGCGTATTGCGATCCAGTATCGGATGTCACGTGCTAGGCCTGGGGCTGGGGTGGAGTCGTGTCTGCCCCGTACGAAGCACATGTCGGATGTCTGGTAACTAGTCTCTATTATCGGATATACATGACCTAGTCATAATATCCCGATGACTGCAGTACTTAAGAACACTAGTACCGTATCCAACATGACATCATCTCCACTATGACTGGAGTGACACTTCCGTCTTGACATCACACCCAATACTTTACGATTCTCAATATACCCAGCATTGGCGTACACAGAACCAGTTAAAGCCCTGGATGACCAAAACTAAAGCATACCGATTGTCGCAAATATTAGCGATGCAAGTCTCAGGTTAAGACCAAATACACCTACCCTGATTTCGGACTTCCATAGACACATAGTCATACTACCAATGGAATTCCGAGGGGTCTATCCAGAGCGAAACTTTTTCGTACCATCGGTAAAACACAACCTCCTATTACACTTGCATGAGTATCCTATACCCAAATATATGAGAACTATGCCGTTATGATCTCACATAACACGCACAAGTGTAATACTAGTCTATTCCGCATTATCGATGTCCAGTCTCGATAATACTACGACTAGGGATATTTAATGATTAATCCTTCGTGGACTGATACTGTCTCATATCATCTCAATCTAGGAACTAATCATAGGGACCTCATATCATTTATACATCTGGGTGATCTAATCACAAATGATTAGAGTGCAATTTCTTTGTCACATAGTTAATTTGTACAACACACACCATGATCTGTACAAATAGTGACGCTATGGGTCATAATTGTCCAACAATCTCCCACTTGGCCTATAGCCAGTCACTCGAGTGTTTTACACCCGAACTATGTACGGTTCGCTCAAATTGTTAAGGAAAGGCTTTCATCAGCGGATTTGTATGATTATCGTCTGATGCGATTTATTCGATCATCGCATCGCCACGATGTATGATCCGAACGAATCAGATGAATAGTTGAAGTAATATCTGGATCGTTGATGAGACCATTAATTCTTTAGCTTGTGCTGATGCCTAGCTCAGCTGCTAACAGAACTAATCTAATCTAATTAGATTTGATATGGACCCAAATGGCTTCTATTGCTGCCTCAGCCGCAGCAATGACCCGCATTTGTGTTTATTCGGTAACAGTATCTTGCTTGGAAGATTTCCAGCTTACTATTCCGTTATTCAAACTGTATAGTACCGTTTAGCGACTTAAGTCGTTTTATCGGTTAGGAAACTTGCTACAGTGATCCCAGTCACTTCAAGTTTTCCATCTCCATAGTATAAGACATCATCCTTAGTTCTCGAAGATACTAACGGATGTTCTTAATATCAATCCAGTGACTATCACTTGGATTGACCTGTTTGTGACTCCATATGCTCAAAACATATGAGACACAAGTCACGTACATTTTTCAATGTACGAGTTCTCGGAGAGTGTTAACAACTTTAAATCTATCCCAGTAGATCTTTATTTTAGAATAAAGGTTGTTTCTCCTAATAATTCTACGGAGATTTTCATGAAAGCCAAGCTTTCACCGATTGTAATATGGGAATATCATTCCAAGAAATGACATATCATCATTGTTTAGGACATCATTGTCAGTGCTCCCACTAATCTCCTTATATACACAAGAATCATATTTGTTTTGAATCAAATCATACACCATTATGATTACATCAAAACGATAGTTCCAAGAACCCAATGCTTACTT
>SKCR01028513.1:0-16949 GCA_019454045.1 Zanthoxylum bungeanum
ATTGGATACTTATGCAAGTGCGGTAGGAGGTTGTGTTTTACCGATGGTACGGAAAACAGCTTCGCTCTGGATAGACCCCACGGAGTCCCATTGGTAGTATGTCTGCGTGTCTATGGGAGTCCGCTTCAGGGTAGGTGCATATGATCTTAACCTGAGATTTGCATCGTTAGTACTTACGACAATCGGTAAAATTTAGGTTTGGTGGTCCAGGGCTTTAACGAGTTCTGTGTATACCTCTTCTGGGTTTATCGAGAATCGTAGTGTACTGGGTGTGATGTCAAGATGGAAGTATCACTTCAGACATATGGAGATGATGATCGCGAGGGATACAGAACGAGTACTCTATAATGGTTGCAACATCACGGGATAATATGACTAGGTCAGGATTATCTGATTCAAAGAGACTGGTTGCTTGATGTCCGATATGTGTATCGTACGGGGCAGACACATATCCAGCCCCAGGCCTTACATGTGATCATCCGATACTGGTTCGATATACACTATACTACGGTATACTACGCCTGTCATAGATCTAATATTCCAGTAAGAATATTTCTAGAGAATTGGGTAGGCATGGCGTTTTGCTAGAAGCTAACCTTGTCTTGTAAATCGGTAAAAACGTAGTACTAGGTACGTACGTGTTCGAATAGTTCGACAACCGGATTTACTGCCAACATATCTAGAGGTCTCTTGGGTCGCTTCCCGAAGATTCACCGATGACGTATGATTCAAACTCGATTAATCTTGGATTAATTACGGAGAGACTTTATCTTGGATAAAGTACTATAAAAAGAGAGAGAACGATTAATTTAGAATTAATCGTAAAATTATTATATTCGATATAATAATCGGAATTCGATTTCGACGCGAAATTGAAATTAGATTTTAATTCGGGCAAACGAGTTAATTTAGAATTAATTCGTTAGCGACGTAAATAATAATTTCGCTAGGCGCGATTATTTATTTAAATTAAATTTAATTAACGTCGCGACGTAAGCTCGGTATTTCGGAAATATCGAACCCGAACGCGTGAGTGCACGTGGGCCCACTTTCATTTGGAAACGTGTGGGGCCCACATGACACTTGTCATTATTTGCATTATTTAATCAAGATGTATTGCATGAAGATAGTGTACAAAGCACTCAAAGGTATTGCATGGAAATTGAGTGTTAGACACTCTAAGCCTTTGCATGGTTTGTGTCATAAGTATATTATTATTTAATATAATTATGACATAAATATAAATTGATTTTTGAGACAAAAATCAAACACTTCTCTCCCTCTCTAATTACCGAAACTGTGACAGTTTCTTAGCTCTCCATTTTCAGGTTTTTGTTGCAAAAAGCTTGAAGAATTTGTGTTTGTTTGGAACATAAAAAACACATCTTTGGCTAGCACCATCAAGGGATCATACAAGGTGTTATGGGAAACTCATCTTAGAGCTTGGAAGGATCAATTAAAGCTTGGAGCTTCTCTTTTCTGCTTGGCCGAATCCTCCACTGCACAAAGGAGAAAGTTTTGCTTCATCAACGCATCCGCAATCCGTTTTTGTGAGTATTGTTTCCGCCATTACTTCAATATAGTTCATTCTTATATATAATTTTGCTTGTTTTGATCTTGGGACATGGTTATTAGATTTCCAACAATAAGATCTCTAATTAAAATAAAGAAAGAAAAAGACTTACTTGAACCGTAGACTCCCCCAGTCCTCCCTCCAATCTACAAGCTTTTCTCAAAATGAGCAAGCTCTTCCACATTCCAAAGAGCCACCCAAGTGTGTGGCCTCCAAAAATGCACACACCAAAGCCAAAACTCAACGGCAAGACTACGCCTTCAGTGCACGGGTATTTTGCCATTGGTGCTAGCCTAGAAAAATACCTCAAAACATTTAACTCGAGGTTCCTCTAGTCAATTAGACTTAAGGATCCTCAAAATCAGTAGCTTACTCTTAAAACTTTAGATTTACTCACTTATATAAACCCAAGATTTGAAAAGTTTGGTGCAAAAATTTGTGAAGAATTCTTTGGGTTTATATAGTGCTCCAAAGACAACAAAATTAATTAAAAATCTGATGTGGGATAAAAACCAATTTAATCTTAGCCATTGGATCTTAATTTAGTGGTTTAATGAGATTATAAAACCCTAATAAGAGTTTGGGCCGAATTGGAATTCAAAACAAATAACAAAGTTAAATAAAAAAATTTTCTACTATTCATGCATTACTGTTCACGTGAATAGTAATTTTTTTTAATCTATTTATTCCAATTCTCAAAGTGCTCCTATCGTCATTCACCAATCCCTAAGCCACTATGGAACCTCATAAATGATCTATTCAATAATTAAACACATTGAACCATTTATCAACAATTCCTACAGCAATCATATATGTTGTTAAATATATATTGTGCACTGTTAACCATTGATTTCGACTTTGTTGTTTGTGACCTTTTGGGTTCCCCTCAAGTTGGACATGAAATGAATAGTGATAATTTAATCGAACATAAATTATCCTCTGATCATATGGTCGTTCGATTTCAATGACAAAGGTTGACATCTAGCAACTAGAATACGACTCTTATAAGAAAATATTATCCGAGAGAGTGGCGATTCTCTGTTGTATCTTTACAAACTTCATGTGTTTCAACAAATGACACAATCATACCCTAATGACCTAATCTTTTGAACCGGGGAAGGAGAATGTCAATGTTATTTGATCCAGACATAAGATTTTAAAGACCTCAAGTCTAAGGACTAGTCATATAATCGATACATGAAAGTTCTCACAGACACATGGGATAAACACTCCATATGAAAAATTTTGACAATTAGTTCGATGGACACGAGCAACTCATGGATCCATGTGATACACCAAGCGGACGGATCTCCGCTAGTAGCTTATGAGATTGGCTACCCCACTTAAGGGCGGATCATATCATTATGCTAGTCTCTCCGCTTTGTGAACGCCCAAATTATTCACAAAACTATTACTAGGAACATTTAAGAGTAATGATTCTCATAAGGCGTGGAAGCCATCGTCTTATTACTCCAAGGGCTTTATTACAGTGTTGATGATTCATATAAGTTATGTAAGACACGTATAATAAATTGTCATTTTATTAATTAATGAAAATATTACAAATACATGTACATATAGCCCATCCATAAGTTGGGTATAGGGCATATCCCTAACAATCTCCCACTTGCACTATAGCCAACTAGTATGAATCTGGACATCATACTCTTGGGTGTGCCTATCATGCTTTTGTTGAGTCAGCCCTTTAGTCAGAGAATCTGCAAGATTATCTTCTGTGGGTATTTTCTCTATAATAACTTATTTTCTCTCAACAATCTCTCTGATGAGATGAAATCGCCTGAGTACATTCTTGGATTTCTGATGGGACCTTGGTTCCTTTGATTGAGAAATGGCGCCCGTGTTATTATAGTACATCCCGATGCCATTCTTTATCGTGGGAAGCACTTCCAGTTCCGTGATGAACTTCTTATCCTGACTGCTTCTTTAGTTGCCTCAGATGCTGTAATATACTCGGCTTCAGTGGTGGAGTTCGCTGTAGTTGACTACTTTGAGCTTTTCCAACTGACAGCACCACTATTCAAATTAAACAGATATCCTGTTTGCGATCTGCTGTAATCCCTGTCGGTTTGAAAGCTCGCATCACAGTAACCAATGACTTTCATCTCGGAACAATCTTCGTATGTCAAAAATGCATCTTTAGTTCTTCTCAGATACTTGAGGATCGTTTTGACAGCTGCCCAGTGTTGCTCACCAGGATTTGTCTGATATCTGCTCGTTATGCTAAGAGCATAAGAGACATCAGGTCTTGTACATAGCATGGCATACATGATCGATACTATTGCTGAAGCATAAGGAATCCTACTCATACGCTCTCTATCTGAAGGAGTGTGTGGACATTGCTCCTTAGATAATTTGATTCCATGACAAGAATGTAAATTACCTCTTTTGGAATCTTCTATTTTGAATCTTTTCAAAAATTTATCTATGTATGTAGATTGAGAAAGTCCTAACAACCTCTTAGATCTATCACGGTAGATCTTAATGCCGAGAATGTAGGCTGCTTCTCCCAAATCTTTCATGGAGAAATTCTGAGATAACCATTGCTTGGTGGCTTGCATCATGGGAATATCATTCCCGGTGATTAATATGTCTTCGACATATAATACAAGAAATACAACATCACTCCCACTACTTTTCCTGTAAACACAAGGCTCGTCTACATTTTTGATGAAGTCAAATTCTTTGATTGTCTCATCAAATCGTATATTCCAACTTCTGGAGGCTTGCTTGTGTCTATACATGTATCGTTTAAGCTTGCATACTTTATTATGATCATCCTTAGATGCAAACCCCTCAGGTTGTGTCATATTGACTTCCTCTAGGAGGTTCCCATTAAGGAAAGCTATTTTGACATCCATCTGCCAAATCTCATAATCAAATAGAGTAGCTAGTGCCAGTAAAATTCGAATGGACTTTATCATTACAACAGGCGAGAAGGTTTCCTCATAGTCAATTCCTTAGATTTGTCTATAACCTTTCGCCACCAACCTAGCCTTATGGGTTTGGATGTTGCCTTCTGCATCAGTTTTACGCTTGTAAATCCACTTGCAGCCTATTGGTTTAATCCCTTCAGGTGCATCTACCAAGTCTTAGACTTGATTCTGATACATAGAGTCTATTTCAGATTTCATGGCCTCAAGCCACTTGACTGAATTAATGTCACGCATTTCTTCGTCATAACTGGTGGGATCGTCATTATCAATGACCTGATCATGTTCCTCATCAATATGGAAACCAATCTTTCAGGCTCATGTCTTTCCCTATCACACATTCTGAGTTCATAACCTTGTGGTTATTTTGTCGCTGACCTTTTGAGGGGCCTGGGGTTTAGTTCTATGTTAGTTTGTTCTTCTCATACCTCATCGAGGTCAAGTCTACTCCCACTATATTTCTTGAGAAGGAATTCATTCTCTATTCATTTGGGCCGTAGAACACGTATACTCTTGAGTTCAAGGCATATCCTAGAAACTTATAATAAACTGCCCTATCATCCAATTTGTTAGTTTGTGTGAGCTTGACATATGCATCACATCCCCAAACTCTTAGATAATTAAGACTAGGACGTTTCCCAGACAATAACTCATATGGTGTTTGACTAACAGTCTTGGAAGGAACTTCGTTTTGTAGTAGTGTTGCAGTTTCTAAAACAAGACCCCAAAATGAAAGAGGTAGATCTATGTCTGGCATCATTGATCGGACCATATCTAATAATGTCCGATTTCTCCTTTCGGAGACCCCATTATACTGTGGAGTTCCCGGAGGAGTCCACTGGGAAACAATGCCATTTTCTCTCAAGTAATCTTGAAATTCGTTGCTTAAGTATTCACCACCTCGGTCAGACCTTAGTGACTTAATACTTTTATTAAGCTAGTTTTCTACTTCAGCTTTGAAGTCTTTGAATTTCTCAAATGCTTCAGATTTGTACCGCATAAGGTACACATACCCATATCGCGAGTGATCATCGATAAAGGTAATGAAGTATGAGAATCCACCTCTAGCGGTGACTGTAATTGGTCCACATACATCAGATTGTATGAATTCTAATGTCTCCTCTGCACGCTGACATTTACCTTTGAAGGGTAATTTGGTCATTTTACCAAGTAAACAAGACTCACAAGTTCCATAAGGTTTATATTTGAAGGGTCTGAAATACCTATCCTTATGTAGCTTAGTTAATTTTGTTTCATTGATATGACCTAAGCGAATGTGCCATAGAAGTGATTCATTGAGATTATTCAAGTTAACGTTGTATATATTAGAGGTTGAACATTCTTTGCTAGTTTGTAAGACATAGATACCATTATTCAAAATACCATCTCCATATTTTATTTCATTGAAATAAATAGAACATTCATTACATCTTATTAGGCATGAAAAGCCTTTATTACATAAAGAATAAATTGAAATGATGTTCTTTACTAGAGAATGTATATAAACACAATCTTCTAAGTCTAAAACTAAACCATTCGGCAAAACTAATGAATAAGTTCCACGCACAATGCAGCCAGTTTTGCTCCATTACCCATGTGTAAGTCAACCTCCCCATGAAGGAGTCTTCTACTGTTTCTCAGGCCCTGCACATTGTTACACAAGTGAGTCCCACAACCGGTGTCAAGCACCCAAGTAGAAGGTTCAGAGTTTTGAGAATATAGTTCAATCATATACAACATACCTGAAGCATTGGGCTTCTTGGCCTCTTGGGCTTCCCTAGCTTCCTTGGCTTTCAAGGATCTGCATTCTTTCTTCCAATGACCCTTCTTTCCACAAAAGAAACATTTCCCCTTTCCCATTTTCTTCTCCACCTTACCATTGGGCTTTAGGTGATTTGGAGCCTTGGCCTTGCCCTTATTTTTCTTTGGGCCTCGTGGCTTCAGGTCCATACCCGTAAGCATGATGGAGGTTTTAAGATTCGATTTCAAGTCCTTCTCTACTTGCTTTATCAGATTTTGCAATTCTGCTAAAGTAGTTTCTTTATCAGACAGATGAAACTGCATAATAAAGTTAGAGAATTCTTTTGGTAAGGACTGAAGAATTAGATCCTGACATATCTCATGATCCATGATGAACCCGAGGTTGGCCAATTTTTCAATATGGCCAATCATCTTAAGCACATGTCCACTAACAAATCTTTCCTTATACCTTGTTTGGAATAAGGCACATGACACTTGGAATCTCACGGTATGAACGGAAGTTGCATACAACTCCTTCAAGTAAAAGATGATGGTTTTAGCATCCATATCTTCATGAGCTTTCTGAAGTTCGTCTGACATAGAGCCAAGCATTATGAAAACTGCTTGCTCATCATCATCGACGTGTTTCTTCCAAGCATCGAATGTATTTTGGTCAGCATCTTCTGCGGGTTCAGGGGGAAATGGTCTTTCAAGAACATAGAAAATCTTTTCTTGTCGTAAGACAATTTTAAGATTTCTAAACCAGTCATTGTAGTTGTCCCATTCGAGCTTATGCTCATCAAGGATGGAATGAAGTGAGACTCTGTTTGCCATTTGAATGTTTGTGAAATATTTTAACCCACTTGTTAAGAGAGAATGTTAAAATTAGGAATATGTTTTCATTAATGTTTCATAATAACATGGGCTTTTAATATTATGAATTTGCTCCCACCCAATTGTTTTAAAATTTTTAGTGAATCGCATCAACCCCAATATGATGGATTTCTTGTGGGCAAGGATCCCATTATCATCATTTCATAACTCTGACTAGGGTCGGTCGTTATAAAATACGATAATTAGGTAGGTTCCCAACCAACTTATGATATAAATCACAATCCCTTGATCATTGGGTTGGGCAATGAAACATGTCATAGCTTATGCTAGTCCTTGTGGACACCCAATATTTGCCACTAAGTTATAAGACAACGTCTAAGGGTCGCTGCGTCTTATGACTTAAAAAAGTCAAACCATTGTCAATAGTATGATTTAGGGACAAATTGGTATTGGTCAGTCTGGTAAAGCTTAGTCCTGCCAATACGGTTTAAGCCCTTTGGGTCTATACTTTACAATGGGAGGCAAATTTTAGACTTAAATTATTATTGAGGATTTTAGCAAGTTTAAGTGAATAACTGTCAAATGGATTCCTCCATTGCAAATTCCCCAGAGTTAGGGTGGAGCGAACTCTCTTAAATACCCTTACCTCTTAGGCTCTTATCGCCTTGGTGACAGGAATAAACACTAGATCCTCCAAATTAGTCCAACACTTTAAATATTCTTTAAGGTAAGCTTTGAGTAAATGATTATCTAGATGTCTTCACAGCGTTTCCTTTTGGCTATAAAAAGGTTGTGAGTGAAGGAAGACACCAAATCATTCTCTAACTCTAATAATACATTTGGTTAAATTAACTTTAGTTTGGAAAGTTTTATTAACGCCTTGGTCCCACCCCACTTGTATCTCGTATAATATCTTTTATTATAAACAAGTGATTTATATTTATTAGCCTTAAAGGTAATAAATCTCTAAGTTCATCACAGAATAATTACTTAGCTAAGGGATAAGTAATACACTCTCTATTTCTTAGAATAATCACGCCAATTCTAATCATACATAGAATCATCAAGCATATGAGTTTTAATATGTTGGAATTATTTTAGGCATTTAATAACTTTGATTAATATTTAATTATGATATTGCATTTTATTTTATTCAAATAAATTTACTATTCACGTTTTTCTGCAAATGCGTGAAATTTAAATACAATTTCACAATTCAAATCTTAACCAAATCATGCAAAACATGTGCCTAAAATTAAGTTCAGTGTGTTATCTTTCCAAAGAGCTTTTAAACACCCAATTTCGAGTTCAAATGAGTGAGAACTAATCAAAACAAAAAACGGCGCGCTGATACCACTGTTGGGAAGCGGCCGCGAGTGCGCAGCGGAAAAATAAATAATTAAAATTATGATGCCGATTTTCCTTTGCCCAAGACCCATTTGTTTTGATTATTCTACAAGCCTAGCCATGTTACTATATATTCTAAGCATAAAACTTATAACACATGCAAATAACATAAACCTAAACATGCTCACAATCATAAGAACTCTAATTAAAATAAAGGAAGAAAAAGACTTACTTGAACCGTAGACTCCTCTAGTCCTCCCTCCAATCTACAAGCTTTTCTCGAACTCAGCAAGCTCTTCCACGTTCCAAAGAGCCACCCAAGTGTGTGGCCTCCAAAGATGCACACACCAAAGCCAAAACTCAACGGCAAGACTACGCCTTCAGTGCACGGGTATTTTGCCCTTGGTGCTAGCCTAGGCAAATACCTCAAAACTTTTAACTCAAGGTTCCTCTAGTCAATTAGACTTAAGGATCCTCAAAATCAGTGGCTTACTCTAAAAACTTTAGAGTTGCTCACTTATATAAACCCAAGATTTGAAAGGTTTGGTGCAAAAATTTGTGAAGAATTCTTTGGGTTTATATAGTGCTCCAAAGACAACAATATTAATTAAGAATCTGTTGTGGGATAAAAGCCAATTTAATCTTAGCCATTGGATCTTAATTTAGTGGTTTAATGAGATTATAAAACCCTAATAAGAGTTTGGGCCGAATTGGAATTCAAAACAAATAACAAAATTAAATAAAAAAATTTTTTACTATTCACGCGGTACTATTCACGCGTTACTATTCACGTGAATAGTAAATTTTTTCTTCTATTTATTCGAATTCACAAAGTGCCCCTATCGTCATTCACCAATCCCTAAGCCACTATGGAACCTCAAAAATGATCTGTTCAATAATTAAACACATTGAACCATTTATGAACAATTCCTACAGAAATCATATATGCTATTAAATATGTAATGTGCACTGTTAACCAATGATTTCTACTTTGTTGTGTGTGACCTTTTGGGTTCCCCTCAAGTTGGACATGAAATGAATCGTGATAATTTAATCGAAAATAAATTATCCTTCGATCAGATGGTCGTTCGATTTCAATGATCAAGGATGACATCTACCAACATGCCAAGGCCCCCAAATGAGAAGGAAAGATATATATACCCATTTTGTAAGCGATTTACATATGATACGGTCCCTCGCCTCACTGTATCCCCACCTATTGACCTAGGGTACGGAAAGTGTCTACCAATATGGTCAAAGGTATGATGTTGATAGTGTCATGAATCGTGCTAACCCAAGAATCTCACATGATTCTTCCGTTGTGGCCACAGTCTCAAGCACTGATCACACAAATCAACCCAGGAACTGGAATATTACTCTTATAAGAAAATATTATCCGAGAGAGTGGCGATTCTCTGTTGTATCTTTACAAACTTCATGTATTTCAACAAATGACCCAATTATACCCTTATGACCGGATCTTTTGAACCGGGGAAGGAGAATGTCAAAGTTATTTGATCCACACATAAGATTGTAAAGACCTCAAGTATAAGGACTAGTCATATAATCGATACATGAAAGTTCTCACAGACACATGGGATAAACACTCAATATGAAAACTTTCGGCGGTCAGTTCGATGGACACGAGCAACTCATGCATCCATGTGATACACCAAGCGGACGGATCTCCGCTAGTAGCCTATGAGATCGGCTACCCCACTTAAGGGCGGATCATATCATTTTGCTAGTCTCTCGGCTTTGTGAACCCCCAGATTATTCACAAAACTTGGACTATGAATATTTTAGAGTAATGATTCTCATAAGGCGTGGAAGCCATTGTCTTATTACTCCAAGGGCTTTATTACAGTGTTGATGATTCATATAAGTTATGTAAGACACGTATAATAAAAATTTCCATTTTATTTATTAATGAAAATATTACAAATACATGAACATATAGCCCATCCACAAGTTGGGTATAGGGCATATCCCTAACACGGAGTTGAGCAAATAATAGAGCATGAGCTTTGGAAGACTCATCGTAATAATAACTTTAGCTCTCAATCCGTAATGCATGACTCCTCAATTTCTTCGTCAGAACAAAGGATTGGATCATTATAGTATGATGTTGAAATTGAAGTATTTTCACATATCTAATATTATATCTCAAAAGCACGAATTGCACAATAAGCTCTTTCGCTCACGTATGTCAGAGGGTACATCTGTCGAGCACTATGTGTCGCAGATGATTGCTGACATCGAATAGCTAGGTCAGCTTGGCATAACCTTCGAGGCCAAGACTTCTATAGATTTGATCTTACAGTCTTTGCCCGATTGCTGGGGCGAGTTCATCATAAACTATAATATGATGAACCAAGAGAAAACTCTAGGAGAGTTAATAGCGATGCTGAAAGAATTATAGTCGGAGCTTCTAAAGGGCAAGAAGCGCGAGGCGCACCTTACTTAGACATCCCAGAAGGCCAAGGCTTGGCCGAAGGCTTCTGAGGGTGTGAAGAAAAAGAAAAAAAAAGGGCAAGGCTAAATCATCACAATCTTTTAGGAAGACTAAGGACATATCTCAAGACGTCTGCCTACATTGTGGCAAACAGGGTCACTGGAAGCGTGACTGCCGTATGTACAAGGCGGAGTTGGAGGAAGTGAAGACGGGCAAGGCTCTGGATTCATATATGTTTGTTATAAACATGTCCACTACTGGTTTAGAAATTGGATTTTTGATTATGGATATGGTACTCACATATGTACTGATGTGCAGTATCTACTGATTAGCAGGATACTGGCTTCATGCGAGATCGACCTACGAGTCAGAAACGGGAAAATACTCATTGTTTTGGCCATTGGGACCTATGTTTTGTATCTTCCCTTGGGGCATGTAATTACATTAGGTGACTGTTATTTTGTACCTAGTTTGATTAAGGAACATCATCTCTGCATTTTTTTAACCCGTTGCGGGTGTACCTTTGTATTCAGAAACACTAGGTGTTTTGTATATAAAGATAACATTTTGAAATGTATAGCAGATGTTAATAATAGTCTTTGTATTTTGAATATAAATGAATCTCAGAAATATATGACAAACAAAAGGCTCAAACTGAATAAATCAGATGAGACTTATTTGTGGCATTGTTGTTGGGACACATTAACAAGACTCGTATATCCACACTTTTGAAGAGTGAATACTTGGACGGATTTGATCCTAATTTATATGATGTCTGTGAATCTTGTTTATTAGGCAAAGTGCCTTAAATGCCTTTTAGCCGTAAAGGTGTACGTGCCACCGAGCTGTTAGCCCTCGTTCATGGTGACGTATGTGGGCCCGTGTCTAACCAGGCTAGAGGTGGATATAAATACTTTGTAACCTAAACGGATGTTGCATCGCATTATGGTTATGTGTATCATATGAAACACAAATATGAAACATTTGATAAATTCAAAGAGTTTCGACACGAAGTATAAAAACAGACCAGCAAAAGTATTAAAACATCACGGTTGGACCGTGGTGGAAAATACTTGAGCAATGAGTTTCTCGATTACTTAAAAGAGTGTGGCATTCTTTCACAGTGGACTCCTCCCGGAACACCTCAATTGAGTGGTGTGTCCGAACGGAGAAACCAAACTTTGTTCGACATGGTAAGGTCAATAATGAGCCGCACTGAGTTACTAATTTCCTTCAGGGGATATGCATTGAACAGTTCTATACTTATTTTGAATAAGGTTCCGACAAAGTCTGTTGGACAGACCCCATATGAAATATGGACAGGAAAGAAACCGGGTTTCTCATTCTTGAAGATTTGGGGATGTTGGGCATATACTTAAACGTTTGGATGATACCAAACTAGAACCCAAATTGGATAAGTGCCTATTTGTAGTTGGTTATCCTAGGGAAGCCAATTTCCACAACCCACAAGAGAACAAAAATATTTGTTGTTCTCCATGCGGTTTTCCTTAGAGCAATTCCTAAATGCAGTGATAAGTGGGAGGAAAGTAGAACTCGATGAAAATCGGAGTGCACTGTTCCTAGCACCGATCCCCTCACGGAACATGAACAGTTCATCAGGGATGAGACTGTTCCATAATCTTCTAATACACAAGAACCGCGTAGGTCGGAGAGAGTCAGAAAACAACCTGAGAGGTATGGTTTCTGATCTCACCTCATGATGATATTAATCTTATTGAGGAATACGAACCAGCTACGTATGAGGAAGTGATACAAGGTATCGACTCCATTTATGGCAAACTGTCATGAAGTCCGAAATGGCTTCCATGTATACCAACCAAGTTTGGACAATGGTTGATGTACCAGAAGGCGTTGTGCCTATTGGTAGAAAATGGGTCTTCATAGTGAAGACTGACATGGATGGCAACATACAAACGTACAAAGCTAGGCTTGTAGCGAAAGGGTATCATCAACGACATGGTGTCGATTACGACGAAACTTTTTCACATGTTACCATGATTAAATCCATTCGGATAATGCTTGCTAATGCTGCATATTTTGATTATGAAATATGGCAGATGGACATCAAAATCGCTTTCCTTAACGGAAACCTTTTGGAGGATGTTCATATATAACACCCTGACGGGTTTGTCGTGCCAAAACATGCAAACAAGGTTTGCAAGTTAAATCGATCCATTTATAGATTGAAGCAAGCATTGCGTTCTTGGAACCAACATTTTTTATGAGATCATAATGGTATATGGTTTCATTCAAAAATGATGATGATACTTTTGTATATAAGAATGTTAGTGGGAGCGCACTGACAATGATTGTCATATACGTTGATGATGTATTGTTTCTTATCAATGAAATTCCCATACTAAAATCAGTGAAAGCTTGGATTTCATTAAAATTCTACATGAAATTCTTGGGAGAGGCAACCCTTATTCTAAGAATAAAGATCTACTGGGGTAGATTTAAAAGTTGTTGGCACTATCTGAGAACTCGTACATTGACAAATTATTGTAGAGATTCAACATGGATCAGCCTAGAATGGTCTACTTCCAGTGTCACATGGCGTCTCTCTTTCTAAGGACATGTGTCCTAACACTCAAGATGATAGAGATGCAATGAATCAGATCCTGTTCGTTTAAGCAGTTGGATCGATCATGTATGGCATGATATGTATGCGACCTGATGTCTCATAAGCTTTGAGCATCTATAGTCACAATCAGGCCGATCCAGGTGATGGTCACTGGATTGATATTAAGAACATCCTTTAGTATCTTAGACGAACTAAAGATGCTTTCTCAATTTATGTAGCTGGAGAACTTGAGGTGACTGGGTTCACCGTTGCAAGTTTCCAAACCGATAAAGATGACTATAAGTCACAATAAGGGTACATATTTTGTTTGAACAACGGAACACTGAGCTGGAAATCTTACAAGCAAGATATTGTTGCCATTTCAACAAAAAAAACGGAATACATTATTGCGGCTGAGGCAGCAAAATAAGTATTTTGGATCTATAAAATTCCTAATTGGATTAGGAGTAGTTCTGTTAACAGCTGAGCTGGGCTACAGCACAGGCTAGGGAATTACGGTCTCATCAATGATCCAAGTATGTACTTCGATGGTTTCATCTAATTCGTGAGATCACACATCGTGGCGATTTGAAGATCAAAAAGATCGTTTCAGATGATAACCTTGCATATCCGCTTGCGAAAGTGATATCTCAGCATAAGTTTGAGCAACCCGTACATAGTTCAAGTGTTGGACACTTGAGTGATTGGATATAGGCCAAGTGGGAGATTGTTGGACAATTATGACCTATAGCATCACTGTTTGTAAAAGACATGGTGTTCTTTGTACAAATTTAATATGTGACAAAGGAAATTGTTCATTTGTAATTGGATTACTTGGATATATAAATGATAAAAGTCCATATGATTAGTACCAGATTAATAAGATATGAGACAGTATTAATCCACGAAAGGTTTAATCATTAAATATCCCTAGTCATAGTATTATCGAGACTAGACATCGATAATGCGGAATAGGCTAGTATTGCACTTGTGCGCGTTATGGAAGCTTAACGGCATAGTTCTCATATATTTAAGTATGTGATACTTATGCAAGTGTGATAGGAGGTTCTGTTAGCCGTTGGATCGGGAACAGCTTTGCTCTAGATAGACCCCTCGGAATCTCATTGGTAGTAGGACTATGTGTCTATGGGAATTCGAATCAGGGTAGGTGTATGCGTCTTCTGGGTTTACTGAGAATTGTAGTGTATTGGGTGTGATGTCAAGATGGAAGTATAAATTCGGTCATATGGGGATGATGATCACGCAGGGATACAGAACTAGTACTTTCGAATACTGCAGCGATCAGGATAGTATGACTAGGTCATGATTATCCGATTAAAGAGACTAGTTGCTAGTGATCTAATATATGCTTCGTACGGGGTAGACACAATTCCAGCCCTAGGCCTAGCATGTGACATCCGATACTGGATCATAATACGCAATAGATTGTATACTACGCCTAATACAGATTATATATATTGCATGTTGAATATATTTTTGGAGATTTGGGTAGGCACGGTGCTTTGCTAGAAGCCAACCATGTCTTGTAAATTGGTAAGAACATGGTACCGGGTAAGCACGTGTTCGGATAGTCCGATGACCGTATTTACTGCCAACATATCCAGGGATCTCTTGGGTCGCTTCCCAAAGATTCACCGATGACATTTGACTCGAACAGAATTAATCTGGTATTAATTATGAGAGAGAAAATTAATATGGGATTAATTACGGAAAGAATTAATCTGGGATTAATTATGAGATAGAAAATTAATATGGGATTAATTGCGTCAAGAATTTATCTGGGATTAAATTCGTCTAGAAGAGAGAACGCGATTAATTTATAATTAATCGGTAAAGTAAATTTAATAGTTAAATTGGATTTTACTAATTAATTTATTTATTTGGGCTAAATAATATATCTGATATATTAATTGAAATTGGATTTCAATATGGAATTAATATTGGATTTTAATTCAAGCGAATGAATTAATTTTGAATTAATTCGTAAGCGACTTTCGTAATAATTTTGCGAGGTATTATTATTTAATTAAATTGGATTTAATTATTTAGTGACAGAAAATTCGTTTAGTCGGATTAAACGAACTGGGCCCAAAATGTGTTGTGTAAGCCAACTTGAATTTTGAATTCAAAAATTGGATGGGACCCACAACTCACATCACTTGTCAAATTGTGATGGTGGTAGTTGGCTAAAGTAATTGGTTTTCACAAAATCATTTTGCTTTCCACCAACCTTGTTTTGCTTTTTGGAAAAACAAAACACAACAACTTGGTTTTGTAACACAAGTGAAACAAATACACAAAACTCTCTCTTCTCTCCCAACTCCATATTGCGAACACTCTTCTTCCTTGGAGGAAAATTTTTGTTTAAATTTTTTATCAAAGCTAGCACTTTGGGAGTCTTTGAAGGTGATAGGGAAACTCACCCAAGAGTTTGGAACTCAGTCACAAAGCTTGGAGCTTCTACAACAAAGAAAAAGTCTTGAACTTCATCCGATCATTATAAGTTTTTCCACAACTTTCTTTGATTTTATTCACACATAAATCTTGTTTAGGATCCTTGGGCATGTCTAGGACACTAACACGACCATCGATAGAGGCTTTTACAGAATTTCATGTTCCTGGTTAGTAAACTAATATATTACACAAACGTAAAATAATCGCTTCATCTTTAAAAAGATATTGGAATAATTCACAACCCTTGATAGTTTATTAATATTGAATTTTCCTCAATCTACTTTCATGCTATTTCTTTTACTTGTTTTAATTTTAAAGTCACCACTCAATCAAACAATCAATCCATTAGATACTTGTAAAAATCTGGCTTCATAAATTAATAGCTTCGGTATTAAGTCCCCGTGGGATCGATATTTTTTATACTACTTGAACGATACATGCGCTTACGTTATACGCGTGTGATTACGCACCGGTCATATATGTTTATGTATGATAGATCCTGTGATATGTATGGACAGTGTATGTTTGCATAGAATGAAAGAATGACATGTAAACTGGTGTGACCATAAGATGCTATAAAATGTATGTGCTAAATTTATATTGGATATACGTATATTTTGAAAGAGATACAAATGTTATCATAAGGTTTTTGTATTAAAGAAAATTTATTAAGGGTTAAAGTAAGCTTGTTTTGGTATTTAGATTGTTGTATCCGAGTAGAAGACAACTTGATTGAGTTGCCGATTTGATGATATTTCAAAGATGGATATTTGTGATAAAAGTATATATGTATGACTTCATGTTTCATGTGGTTGAATTGTATTTGATATTAAATGATATACTCTATTGTATTCATGTTTTGCTTTGTATGCTTTGGATGCTAGCTATTGGATTGGCGCATATATAGATATGTAAATATGAAAGTTTGACATGGGTTAAGTATAAAGGATAATAACAAGTTAATAAAATCTGAACTTGTAATAATTTAGT
>SKCR01028514.1:0-18988 GCA_019454045.1 Zanthoxylum bungeanum
TTTGTTTCTTTGTGCTTCGATTTTTTGTTGGTTTGTGTTTGGTTGTTTGGTGTCTTGGCTTTGGGTGGTTTTTGGTTGGTTTGTTGTTATTTGTTTTTTGGGTGATGTTTTTGTTGTCCTAGGGTTCACGGCTTTGTGTGCTGGTTTTGTTTTGCTCAAGCCAGAATAAGAGAAAGAGGTTTCAAAGGTTTTTTCTTTGATGATTCACGTCCAAATGAGCCCTAAGGTTTTGTTGGTGATTGTCGTGGGTCATCCATTAATGTGATGATTTTGGTCCATTTTTATAATGATTTGGATGGATCACCAAAAAGGGAAACAAATCATGGAAAATTATTTTGGAATATATTCTTACAAATTTGGTGATGGAGATCCCAAATCTTTTAAATTGGAAAGTCTTGATGAGGGAATTTGAGCATGTGTTTTGCATGGGATTTCAAATCTTTGCTAAATTGGAAAGTGATTTGAGGGGATTTTAGCATGTGTTTTGCATGAGATTTTAGCTATTTGGGAAGGTTTAGGCGTGTATAGTGTCTTTTGGGCCTTGGGCGTGTGGTGCATGGGCTTTGTGTGGTGTTTGGCTTGGGCATGGATTGTATGGGCTTTCATGGGTTGCAGGGGTTTTGGGCCGAGGATAAGGTTTGAAATAGAAACTGAATGAGCGAATCTGAGGCTGGCTAGTGAGTCCGAATCCAATAAGGTGCTAATTTTGGAGTTTTTTTCCTTTCGGCATTCATTTCCCGCGACTTCCATAACTTTTCAGGTAGTGCCTCCATACGAGGCTCGTCATCGGGCTTATACAAAAATGCAGTGTCTATAGAGGCGTTACGTATCGCCGTCCCCCAAGCCACTGAACTAGAACTGGGGGTGCGGATCTATGCTACCCTCCAAGTTCTGAAACTAGGATCTAGGGGCATCTGTCATCCCTAGTCCTGAACTAGGATCTGGGGGCGTTACGTATTGCCGTCCCCCCAGTCATCTACATGTGCACATGTTCTCTGTCCGTCAATTCCATGTCTGTACAAGTTACATACTGAGGTGGATTTTTCCCCATGCCTCGAAAATCATAAATCATATGTCTTTAAACATTTCTTTACTCAAAACATACTAAGTAAAATATAACTGATAATAAAATTATCTATCGCCCTAAAAGAGAAAAATAAGTCTGATTTGAATAACAACATAGTAAAAGAAATCAACTTTTAAAGAAAATGTCCACTCACAGATTTTTGAATTTGGCTGGCACTGAATCCCCTCATCGAAGAAGATTGTGGTCCTTGTGGATAATCTATGACCGGAAACTTGATTAGTATATACGTTATAAGATGAACTTTGGAACTTAGCTAAGCTTATTAATACACTAATATGTTTTTATCTACAAGGCTTGTCGCGATACGAGTCAATTTTCCAAGATTCTGCCCCTTTCTTCTCCAATTATAATTTACCCAATGCACAACCCTAACATTCCCATACTAAAAAAAAATAGAATAGTGTAGAAGTTTATGGAATTTACTAGAATGCCCTCATGTACTATTCATTTGAATTTGTGATCTACATTTTTAGCCCATTTCTAATTCGAATTTGGAAATATATACAACACGAACATTGTAGATCTCGATCTAAGATTTTCGACGATATAAAATTCATAATAATTAGAGTTCATATGAGAAAGTTACGGTCCAAATACCATAGGCTGTCCGAAGTGGAATATCGTAGAATTTCGCATCGAAGTTTCGAAGAATTTACCGCTTATCCCCTAAGTCATTCCATGAATGTATAAATATATACTCGGACATAATTTATATTACGTAACACTCGCTCCGCAGTGTAACAGTTCTACAATGCAACAATAGTAGAAACTACCGGTCGTTACAAATTCTCCCCCTTAAATGGGATTCGTCCTCGAATCCTCTTTAAACTTGGGTTATTATCATAGATCTTGGGATTTGTGGGTTTCTTATAAACTACCAACTTTAACTGACTATACATGCATATTCTTTTCATCCACTGTATTATACCATTGTACACTAATTGTCTGTATGAACGCTTATCATGCATCATACCTTTGGCTATACTTGGATAAACTGCTTCAAAATTCATAGCTTCAGTGATTATCCCTCAAGTTCTTTACTTAAATGTACTTTCATGTTCTTGTTTCATATGATCTTAGCTGAGTATTCTTGGTTACCTCATTTCTGGACTTCTAATTGTGCTCAACATTTTCTATTTCCAAGGAAATCTCTTTCTCTATATCTTAAGTTATGCTCATTAATTATTTGAGTCGATCGAGTTCTTCTTGGTTGGTACTTTTGACTCTTATTAGAAGTACCGATGTCTCACAGTTAGGCTTCTTATGTTCCCTTTCCGGAGTCAAGAGGTTAACATGAGTGATCCTTGTCGTTACTAGAAATGTTTGCACTCAACATTTCCTTTGCCCCACTTGGTCAATTTGATCTTAATATTTTTTCTCATATCTTGACTACTCAACTCTCTATATTCTCCTTGCCAAGCTTTAACTACTTATGAGCATCTCCTTTTAAATTCCAATATCTCTGCTTATCTATGGGGCCTAGGGTTTCCTGGCTTACTGATGTTGTTTATGGGTAGTTTCCTAGTTGTCCTCCTTAATTCGCTAAGGATCCAGGCTTAATTGTATGGCTAAAGTTCAAACTCTTTTCGTACTTTGCTTTCATTGTTATTATAAATCTGGTTATTTTTCCTCCACACCGACTCATTTTCCAAACCTGGTTATATGTTATGATACTCTCTCTTTATAGTTTACCATATTGTAGTAAATTTATTTTCTCATTTGGTACTACACTACTGCCAAACCACCCATTCATGTGGCTAAGGCTATCCCAAACTCGTGGTGGTTTGGTCAACTTAGACTAGGGTTGGGTACTCCATATAGATTACGTGAACTAAAACGTAATGGATCTTTGGTTTCTTTTCAATACTAAGAATCCTTAATGCTTACTTAATATTCTCTCTTACTATTATTGCACTCTCACAGTTTCACTTCGAAACCTTTTACCTGTTGGCCTTTTTTTGTCTTCTTTCGTGCTATGTTCTGTGCCTGAAACTTCTGTGGTCTACATTTTTACCTCCTTATCTGAAACATATCACCTTTCACATGTTCCTAGTCATGTTTAACGTTCTTCCCCTACATCTTTGTCACTGTTTAACTGGTACTTCTTCTCTTCACTGCTTCGTCTAATTACTTTTCTTCTAGATCTATTATTTAGAGTTATTTCCTTTTCTATCATGTTCTAGTACTGCATCCAAGGTTTGATGTTTCGATCTCTTCCCACTAAGCATTCTTTTACTTCTGGGACTATCTTGAGGCAACCTTCAAGGTCCATCTCAGCTACTGTTGTCTAACGAGGGTTGGGATGGTGGAAACTTAGCATGAGGCCTTTCTACACTAAGGTACTACTGCTAAAGATTCCCTGGTTTGCTTTCTTTAACTTACCTCTGATTATTTCCAACCATCGAACACTCTACTTCTTCTGTGAAATTCTTTTGTAGTCATATTCTCTAAAAACTTTCTCGTGTCGCCTCTGCACTCCTTTCTATTTTGTGTCTGTTGTTTAACCTTCTAAAGTCATTACTTTCTTTCTCAAAGTGCTTCTATATTCTCTTTATTATTCCTCCTTAATAAGTTTACTCTGTTGTATAGATCTCTTTCTCATCGTAGTTCCTTAAACTCTTACATCTTTAATTTTCTAAAAATTCTACCAACTTCAATTGCTTAAGGCCTCTTCTACTGAATCTTTTTGGTTTAGGTTTCACTCTTATCTAGTCTTTCTTTCTCAATAACGTGAGACTCTTATAAGTTGTTCACTATATTCCTGAGAGTTGCTCTCCATAGTATCTTCGTATTTCGAAATCTTTACTTTTCTAAGGGTTTATTATTTCAACGGTGGTTACCAAACTTAGCTCATCTTACTATGGCTTCGTACTATTCTATCTCATGCTTCTTATCTAGGTTTCATTGGACTCATCGATTTGGCTGTTTAGCCATCTCGTAAATTATCTATTCTGTCAATTGCTTGTCTTACTGATCCTTCTCCTTACTAGGCTTCTAAGTTTAGGAGTGAGGATATACATTCCATAGGAATCCGTGGATACGCATTCTGTTTAACACTTAAGCTTGGTGATGGTCTGGTTAGATATCTATATGCTTATTGGAATTGTGGTTTCTAGAAGAAAGGTCGTTACTTGTTCTGCAGGAACCTGGTCTACTGCTTCCATGTCTTGGGCCACACAACTATCATCAATTCTCTACACTACTATCTTCTCGTTATGTTAACTTTATACCTAAATATTCTGAATTTCCTTGTTACTTTTCGCATTCCTCTTAATTACTTCTGTATTCTAACCCTTGGTTATAAGTTATGCCGCCAATACTAGTGGTGACTAATTCTCCTGATTACTTTCTAGATTTCGGCTCTCTACTCTTGCTATAAGCTTCAAGTCTCGACTTTGACACTCTATTCTATTGTCCACACTGATACTCTTGTTGCTCCTAAATGGCTCTAACCCCTCGGATCTATTCTTTATACTTCCACTGATTTCTATTGGCTTTAGGCTGACCTGTAGGATCTACTATTCTTGATCTATTCTGAGGACTTCCACTAATACTGCAAGCCTCGTGCTGACCTGTCTAGATCTTTGGACTTTATTAAATTCTTTCCTTTACTTCCTCAAAACTTTCTTATTCCTTTTTTGGGAAATCTGCCTTTCAAAGTCTTCCTTCTCTAAAAAAATGAACTTTTGTCAGGCTTTTTACGGTCACCTATATCTATGCTAATAGGAGCTAGGGCAAACATCTTATGTCTTGATAGAATTCGGTATCCTTATTCTGGTACTTTGTGTCCTGATAGGGTCCATTTCTTATGTGAGGTAGGTATGAGGTAGGCTCTGTGTAGGCACTGCATTTTTGCATATAAGTCCTGATGATGAGTCTCACATGGAGACACTACCTCTTTAAGTTGTGGAAGTCGCGGGAAACGGACGTCGGAAGGGAAGAGTCAGAAATTGACATCTTGTTGGATTTAATTCGTTTGCTTAGCTGTGGGTTCGTTCATTGGACCTCTGTTTTAAACTTATCCTTAGCCCAAAACCCCCGCAAGTCACACACCAAGCTCATACATCACCAAAACACACGCCAAGCCCACCAAAACAAACCAACCACACGCCCAAATCACCATAAGTCACGCCCATCACCTTCCACAATAACAAAATCACACATTAAACACATGCTAAAATCAAGACAAATCACATTCCCAAATTAAAAGATTCAAATTAAATCTCATCAAACACTTTCCTAATTCAATTAAATCATATCCCTAACCAAAAGAGAAGAAATCAAATCAAACTAAATCACATCCCTAATTAAATAAGATTTTTCCTTATAGCACACTAATTAAAATATCCCCCCATAATTACATAATATTCTTTCCCTATTCACATAAGGTAAACCCCAACCCTTGTCTATAAAAAGAAGCCTAAACCAATCCTTAGAAACCTTAGTCCATTCACGCACATTAACACCCATTAACCCTCATATTGTCGAAAACAACAATTCCCCACGTAAACAGCCCCCTTCACGTAAAGCCCCCTTCAACAATTCCCCACGCTCACGTACCCTTCAGCCTGCCTTCAACGCATAAAGCCCCTCACGCCACCTGCCTTCTTCACGCTAAAGCCCCCTTCAACAGTCAGTAATTCACGTAACAAACCTCTCACTCAGCCACTCACTTCACGCCATTAGCTTCAATTCACGCACCAAAACCCTCCATAAACTACCGCAAATCATCAACCCAAAACTTTCACAAATCATCAACAAAACTGCCCTGAAAACACAGCCCCCTGACCATCGAAAACTGCACTGAGAACACAGCCACTGACGACCGAAATTCTACCACAAACTATCCAAAACACCGAAACTACACTGTCCAGTAAACCCATAAATAGAAAGCCAAAACTGCCCAGTAAAACCCTCAAACCTTAAGCCAAAACAGTCCCTAATTACCGCAAAACAGTAAGCCAAAACCGTGACCTGAAACAGTCACAAAACAGAGTAAAACAGCAGCCCAAATACTGAAACAGCGAAGGAAAACGTTGAACCAGTGAACCGGAGGAGTTGCGGAGCATCAACCCTTCCGACAACCGCGTAGCGCACTTCCGAGAGACGACTTAAGAGGTTAGACCTGAGGGCACCCTTTTTATTTATCCTCTTTTATTTTTATTTATTTTCTTACTTTATTTCGCATGAGTATTGTGGATTGGTGTATGATATGACTTTCGGATGAATGGAATATGTGTTCTCTCTTGCGGTATATCAGATGGAAACCCAAACGTAAATTCCGTAGCCGAATCCGAATGGACGGTAGTGCGGTCTGTATTTGGGAAACAACTCCACGTACCACTCGAGAGACACACATATTTCATTTCATCCAACCTTGTGTTTGAGCATGATTTAGTCGTTAGTATGTTATTTATTTTTTAAGCATGATTTAGTCGTTAGTATGTTATTTATTTTTTTAAGCATGATTTAGTCGTTAGTATGTTATTTATTTTTAAGCATGATTTAGTCGTTAGTATGTTATTTCTTTATGCATGATTTCGTTATTTACTTTCGCATTAGGAATTTAATTTACGTTTATGTTTAGGTCGTTATTTATTTTTTTCGTGTTTGATAATCTAATATGCTAATGAGATTATCGTGTGTTTGCCGTTATGATGACTTACTTTTAAAGCATGCAAACTTAGATATAAGATTTATTTTTATGAATGCAAACTTAGATATAGATTGTATGCGAACTTAGATGTAGGTTATTATTGCATAGACTTGGTTAGATTATTGTAAAAATCCATTCATTACAAGTGGCATAAGTAACAGACCATTCTGAACCCAACGGTTTGAGGTCTTCCCTTGCGAGGGGTGAGTGCGGCCTTAATTCATTTTCCCAGTTCACATTGGGTGGCGACTCCATTTTATTTCTCCGGTTTAGTTCCCCCAAGGGCTACTACGTACTCCTAACTAGGCCGCGAGCCTAGAACAACGTCGCCGATTTTTGTGTCATACACTCTGTCAGGACAACTTCCTTAACTAGTATAACTAAATGGTTGTAAAATAGACAGCTTAGGGTCTTGTTTCCCTCGGATTGCTTGGGGTAAGGTAACGAATCGTTTCTGTTTACGACCTTTATTTGCCTACTAATAGACCTGGTGACCAGTGTAAACACACACGTATAACGCAAGCGCACGTATCGTTCAAGTAGTATAAAAATATCGATCCCACGAGGATTTAATTCCTACTGTTGTTATTAATTATTGAATCTATTTATTTACAAATATCTAATTGAGGGTGAAGAGAATGATTGCTTGATTGATTTAGTTGATTGTAGTTTTACAAAATAAATAAATAAATAAAAAGACAAAAGAAAATACTAAGGAAAATAACAAAAGACACAAAGATCTAGGGTTGTGAATCATTCTAATATCTTTTAAAAGATGAAGTGATTATTTTATGTTTGTGTAATAAATCAGTTTACTAACCTGGAACACGAAATTATGCAAAAGCCTCTGTCGATGGTCAGACGCAAATACCCAGTTTAACGCAATTGAACCATATATCTATGTCAACCAAATTATTTGGATTCATTAAGTTTAAGTTCCAATTATGGCTACCCCCGCCCGACAGGTATATGTGTATCCTATAAGGAAATCTATTAAAGGGTTATCTACCCTCAAGGAAGATCGTGGGCTATTAAGTCTAAGGCTGAAACCTAAAATCCCTATGTCTAGTTCATTTTATATTTACCACATCAATCTTATTGGTGATCAGACAACAAGAAGCATTAAGCTTAAGACTTAATAAGTAAATCTTTAAATTACCCAAACTATAAAATAACCCCTTATAAACCGGTGATATTAGAATTCATCACAACCTCAGATAACTAACACATAACTAGGGCTAGTAAAGACTTAAAAGTAAAAGATATAAAGTAAAAATGCTGAAAAGTAAATTTCTGAAAAGTAAATGACGGAAAGTAAATGTTGAAATTAAATACTGAAAATTAAATGCTGAAAAGTAAATGCTGAAAGTAAATTACTGAAAAGTAAATGCTGAAAGTAAATTGCTGAAAGTAAATTGCTAAAAAGTAAATGCTAAAAAGAAAATGCTGAAAGTAAATTGCTGAAAGTAAATTGCTGAAAAGTAAATAAAGTAAAAGTACAATAAAAGAAAATGCTGAGGTAAAAGGATCCACTTTTATTACTTCTATTTTAGATATCTCCCTTAATATAATATATTAACTTTGCATGATAATTACCAACCAGCCATATAGGCGGTATCCAGATTAAGTTAAATTAACAAATAATTACCAACCGACCAATCAGGCGGTATCCAGTTTAGTCAGGTTAAAACCAATTTAAATAATTACCAACCGACCAATATGGCGGTATCCTCGTTAAGTCATGTTTTAACTATTTTATATATTATAATTAAGGGAGATTAATCTAAATATTAGTAATAAAAGTTTTACCTTTTACCCCAGCAAAGGGGAGTTACCTCCTCATTACTGAAAAGTAAAAACTGAAAATTAAAGAAAGAAAAGTACTGTGCGTAAAAGTAAATTGCGGAAAGTAAAAACTGAAAATAAAGAAAAGAAAGTGCGAAAGCGGAAATTAATTACTGAAAGCTGTAAATAAAAAAATAAGATACAATCTTCTTAGTATTCTTAAGGAATTCCTTAGAAGAAAGTATGAATTTACAAATGAAATGACTTGGTATTTATAGGCAAAATTTTGCCTTCATCAAATCATCCACCAAATCCATTATTAATTGCTCCGACTAATTGCTCCACTAATTGCTCCACCAAATCCATTATTAATTACTCCACTAATTTCTTATCATGTTTGGTGGTGATTTGATAATTTTTATTATTTATTTATTATTTATTTTTTGCTTTGAAAATGATGAAAGAGACTTTAATAATAACACACAACATACTTCTGGATGGTTCATCAATTTCGGGCATGAAATCTTCAGAATTCGAAATCCGATATCGGAGTAAAACGTTATGCCCAAAATATGACAGATGCGCAAAACTAGAATTTCCAAAACTGCACTTCGTTAAAACGCCCTTTCAAGTTTCCAATCTCCAAAATTAATATGTCAAGTCCAATTTTTACCCTTATTTGACCCACATTTCGTCCTAAATGATTTCATTGTGTCCCAATATTATTTTATCTGTAAAATAAACTAAAACATATCAAAACGTTCATCAAACCCGAAAAACTAAATAAAATATTAAGTAAAAGGGGCGGTAAATATTGATATATTTTCTGCTCATCACCTGGGTCTGGGTTTGATGATTCTGGAGTTCTCTACGTTCTTTTTTTGACATCTCGGTCTACTGGAACTCTTAAATCTAATTTTGATTTCTTAATTCTGTTATCTTTCTGGATTTTCCTCGTTACTCAGGGAACTCACTATTTATATGAAGTATCTAAGGCTATTGGGTCAGCTTGAAGGAATGTTCTGAGAAGAAAATGAATCTTACATCTTCTAAGCACTCTAATACTTGCTCGGGCTTTTTCTATTCTCTTTCTATTGTCCTGGAAATGTGTCCTTCGAACTTCACTGTTGGACAATTATGACCCATAGTATCACTATTTGTACAGAACATGGTGTTGTTGTACAAATTAACTATGTGACAAAGGAATTGCTCTTTTATCATTTATAATTGGATTACCAAGATATATAAATGATAAAAGTCCACATGATTAGTTCCGGATTAATAAGATATGAGACAGTATTAAACCACTAAGGTTTAATCATTAAAATATCCCTAGTCGTAGTATTATCGAGATTGGACATCGATAATGCGGAATAGACTAGTATTGCACTTGTGCGCGTTGTGGGAGCATAACGACATAGTTCTCATATATTTAAGTATTGGATACTTATGCAAGTGTGATTGGAGGTTGTGTTTACCGATGGTCCAGAAACAGCTTCGCTCTGGATAGACCCATCGAAATCCCATTGGTAGTATGTCTATATGTCTATGGGAGTCCGAATCAGGGTAGGTGTATTTGGTCCTAACCTGAGACTTACATCACTAATACTTGCGACAATCAATATACTTTGGTTTTGGTCGTCCGGGGCTTTTAACAGGTTCCGTGTACGCCTCTTCTGGGTATATTGAGAATCATAGTGTATTGAGTGTGATGTCCAGATGGAAGTATCACTCCAGTCATATGGAGATGATGATCACGTAGGATACAGAACTAGTACTCTTTAGTACTGCAGTCATCGGGATAATATGACTAAGTCATGATTATCATATTATAGGGACTAGTTACCAGAGATCTGATATATGCTTCGTACGGGGCAGACACAATTCCAGCCCCAGGCCTAGCATGTGACATCTGATACTGGATCGCAATACGCAATACAACGTATACTACGCCTAACACATATTACATATTCCTTAAAAGAATATTTCTGGAGAATTGGGTAGGCACGGTGTTTTGCTAGAAGCCAACCATGTTTTGTAAATCGGTAAGAACGTGGTACTAGGTACGCACGTATTCGGATATTCCGATGATCGAATTTACTGCCAACATATCCAGAGATCTCATGGGTCGCTTCCCGAAGATTCACCGATGACGTATGACTCGAACATAATTAATTTGGGATTAATTGGAAGAGATAGAAAATTAATCTAGGGTTAATTACGGAGAATTTTATCTGGATAAAATTCAATTTAAAGATAGAGAACGATTAATTTGGAATTAATCGATTAAAATAATATATTCGATATATTAAACGAAATTAGATTTCAACTCGGAATTAAAATTGGATTTTAATTCGGGCGAACGAATTAATTTAGAATTAATTCACCAGCGACGTGAATAGTAATTTTGCTAAGCATAATTATTTCATTAAATTTGATTTAATTATGTCGCAACGGAAAATTCGTTAATTCGGAATTAACGAACCCGAGCCTGAAATATATTTGCGGGCCCACTCAGATTTTGAATTTAAGTGGGGCCCACAAGTCACATCACGAGTCACATCATTAGTCACTTTAAGTGATGGAAGTCTTGTCACATTTTTGGTGATTGACATCTAGTCATTTTGAGTGATGGGAGTAGTTGAGAGACTTTAATGCAATTTTCCCTCCAATTTTAGTTAAGCTTTTTGAAAAAGCATATACCAAAATTGTGTGAGATTTTTTACATAAGTTTTTAGAAAACAAAAGACTCTCTCCTCTCCCAAAACTCTCTAAAAACCGTGACCTTCTCCATTAGAAAGAAAAAATTGTTTTTCTTTCTTTTCTTGCTAGCACATTCAAGGAATCATATCAAGGTGTTAGGGAAACTAATCCCTTGAGCTTGGAATCTCATCACACAAAGCTTGGAGCTTGGAGATCAACTTCAAATGAAGCTTGGAGACTTCTCAAAGGAAGCAAAAGTTTTTGTTATCAACACATCCAACCATCCGATCTTTGTAAGTATGTTTCCGCTATCTTCTTTGCGTATTCACACATTTCATTTGCTTAATTGATCTTGGTTTGACCTAGAAAACCCAACAATGATATCAGAGCCAGGATTGAACATGAAATTGAACTTAGGGTTATATTCTTGATTTGGGTATTTTTGATTTGAGCACGTTTTAATCAAATTGTTTGTTTGAGTATGCTTGTATGTTGATAACTTAGAGTTATGCATGATCAATTTTAGAAAAAAATAATTGGATTAATTTTGCCCAAAATCTTAGGCTTGGCCGAATACATATATGCCCTAAAGTCATGGTATTTTTTATTCTTTTGATCATTGGATGAGTTTAAAGACTTGGGAAATATTGATTTGAGATTCAATCGGATTGAAATCGGAATCGGATATAAAATCCCTACTAATGCCGTGAGCTTTAAGCATGAAAATGAGATGATTTTGTTTCAATAATGTTAGACATGTATTGATGATGGATAAGCATGATTAATTGATTAGATTAGTATTTTGGAAAGGTTAATTTAAATAGTTAATCATGGTTAAGCACTTTGATTTATTGAATTGTGAATTTTTGAAAATTAGAATTTAATAAATTGGGCTTAATTTGGGATTGGGCTTAATTGTTGTATTTGGGCATAATGGGCTTGGTTGGGCCAAGTTGGTTTAGGTTAATTGGATTGGATCCAAATTGGGCCTAAATCATTCAATTGAGTCTAAATATGACTAATGGGCCTTTTATGTTTAATTGGGCCTAATGGGCCGAAATTGGTTTCTTAGCAAATATGATGATTCCTTAATTGGGCTTTGGTATTTGGGTTTGACCCATATTGACCAAAGTCCATGCCTTAAGAAATCAATTGAAAGCCCATTGGACTTTAATTAAATGACATTGGATGTTAATTGGGCTTTGAGACCCATTCAGATTAGATTTGGAATCTAAGTCGTAAAGGCGCATTAAAAGTGTAGTTATTTAATTTGGAATTAAATATAGAATTAGTATTGAATACGAATTAAATTAGATTTAAATTGTAGCTCGATATATTTCAAGAATTCGTACTTGGAGTACTTATTCTTAAATGAGTTGGACTCGCGCAAATCAAATCGTTGTTTGAACATTGGATGATCACTTTATTCAAAGATTAATTAATTGGATTAGATTGATTGAATAACATGCTTTGTGTGAATACATGGATGTGATGTATGAATAATGTATATCGGATGAATATTAGATGGGTGAGGGCAATTTTGGAAATTTTTGTCATAAATTTAGAATTTATTAAATTGGACCTGCGTGTCCAGCCTATTACCTCTTGATTCTTTGTATTTATCTTCTCACCTATTCCCCTCAATGTAAATGAGGTTTCTTTAGAAGTGTTACGTAATTGGGTAAAAGTAAGATTTGTGCTAGCGGGAGAGAGCAAATGGAGAGATTTGTTATAGGAACAAATTGTATTATATATCCATCCGCATATCATTATTAATTATGCTTTTAGAATGCATGTTTAAGGGTGTATGATGAGACCTAATCAAAGATAATTAATTGGTTGCCAATTACGCGAAAAAAAACCCTCAACAAATATTAAGCGATTTCCTTCCATTGAATGATTCATTCTCAAGATCCAAGATTGGCACTGGTTTGTTGGCCAAAGTCAAGACCTTTGTCCATCGCGGATGTGTTTGAATCATGAAGGCTTTGTTCCATATCGCATGTCTTGTCCAAGTTGTGATTTGTTGGCCAAAGTCAAGATCACTTCTTGTCCATCGACATCGATTACGAAGCTTTCCAAGGTCAATGGGTCCCGTTTAACTGGAATCATTAAGCTTGTTGTGCCAAAGCCAAGACTTAGTTGATTCAGAGGAAAAAGGTTAGGGGATATATCGGATATATTGGCATATATTAGATATATGTTTTGGATTTGGATGTCCACCTACTGGATCTAGGAATTGGATGAGATCCAATTGATCTTAGAGATCTACCTAGTTAAATATCATACAGCTTGTTGGCCAAAGTCAAGGTTGTGTGTTATTTAACGGGATCCTAGCCCACTAGGAAACTAGGTTTCCCGAGTACTCAACAGATGGTTAGAGGCTCGCCGAAAAATAGTGGGAGGCAAGTATTAAATTTGCAATTTCGTTTAGATACTTGCCAATGTGCCCTCATTTCAATTTTCATCATTATTTATTAATATATTAGTTGGACTAATATTTAATTGTTGTTTTAAATTAAACAGTTAGACTGTATTCAAACTACTTCAATTTATAGTTGATTATATAATTGGATTATAGTCATCAATATATTTGAATTTAACCAATCAAATTATAGTTGATTATATAGTTAGACTATAGTAATCATTATATTTAATTGTACCCGAAATCGTTGATTGGATAGTTGGACTATATAGCAATCAAGATAACTGAAAGATTAGCGTTTAAAACATAATCCTATGAGAAAATGTCTTTAAACGGATTTAATTTTCAGATTGGGAATAAAACCTCATGATAGTCCTGGGAACTGAGAAGTTACTCTATTTGATAGAGCAACCTCTTGGGCCTAAGCTAGGAGTTAAGCAAATAGTGGAGCATGAGTTTTGGAAGACTCATGGTGATGATAACTTTAGTGCTCAATCTTTTATGCTTGATGCAATGACACTTTAATTTTGTCATCAAAACTAAGGATTAGATCTTTATACCATGATGTTGAAGTTAAAGGATCTTCATAGATTTATTCTTAGATCTTAGAAGTATAAATTGCAAAAGAAGCTCTTTCGCTCGCGTATGTACGTGACTACCGTATGGACAAGGCAGACATGAAGGAATTGAAGGCGGGGCAAGGCTCCAGCTTCAAGTATGTTTGTCATAAACATGTTCACTACTGGTTTCAAAAATTGGATTTTTGATACTAAGTGTTGTACATAAATATATATACTGATGTGCGGGATCTGCTGATAAGCAGGAGACTGGCTTCAGTTGAGATTGACCTGCGAGTCGGAAACGGGACGAGAGTCGCTGTTTTAACCGTAGAAACCTAAGTTTATGAACTACCCTTTGGGTATGTACTTAAATTAGGAAACTGTTACATGTACCTAGTTTGACTAGAAACATTATCTCTATACCTAAGTTTAACCCGTTGCAGGTATACCTTTATATTCTAGAACACTAAGTGTTTTATTTTATAAAGATGATATTGAGATAAACACCTTAGATGTGAATAACAATATTTATATTTTGAATATAAATGAATCTCAAACGTATAACATGACAAACAAATAGCTCAAACTGAATTAATCAGATGAGACTTATTTGTGGCATTGTAGTCTGGGACACATTAACAAGACTCGTATATCCACACTTTCGAAGAGTGGGTACTAGGATGGATTTGATTCTAATCAAATAATGTCTACGAATCTAGTTTATTAGGCAAATTGCCTAAAACACCTTTTACTTGGTAAAAGTGCAAGTGCCACCGATCTGTTAGCCCTCGTTCATAGTGACGTAAGTGGGCCCATATCTAGCTAGGCTAGAGGTGGATATGAATACTTCGTAGCCTTTACGGATGTGGCATCATGTTATGGTTATGTGTTTCTTGTGAAACATAAATCGGAAACTTTTGATAAATTCAAAGAGTTTCGACACGAAGTAGACAGGCAGACCGGCTAAAGTATTAAAACATCATGATTGGACCATGATGAAAATACTTAAGCAATAAGTTTCTCAATTACTTGAAAGAGTATAGTATTCTTTCAATATGGACTCCTCCCGGAACACCTCAATTTGATGGTGTGTCCGAACAAAGAAACCAAACCTTGTTAGACATAGTAAGGTTAATGATGAGTCGCTCTGAGCTACCATTTTCCTTCTAGGGATACGCATTAAACAGTGCAATACTTATTTTGAATAAGGTTCCATGAAAATTTGTTTGACAGACTTCATATTACATATGAACAAGAAAGAAACCGGGTTTTCTCATTCCTGAAGATTTGGGAATGCTAGGCATATGTTTGGATGATACCAAACTAGAACCCAAATCGGATAAGTGCCTAATTTTTGGGTTATCCTAGGGTAACCAAAGTATAGTACTTATACAAATCACAAGAGAACAATGTAATTGTTGCTCGCCATGCGGTTTTCCAAAGAGGAATTCCTATATGCAGTGGTAAGTGGGAGGAAAGTAAAACTCGATGAAAATCAGAGTAATACTATTTCAGGCACCGAGTCCTCATGGAACACAAACATTTCATCAGGGATGAAACTGTACCACGGTCTTCAAATACTTGCCGTGCAAGTCAGAGAGAGTCAGAAAACAACTTGGGAGGTATGTGTTTCTGATCTCACCTTGTAAAGATGTCAATCTTATTGAGGAATATGAACCAGCTACGTATGAGGAAGTGATACAAGGTATCGACTCCCTATTATGAAAAAGTGCCATGATGTCCGAAATGGATTCCATGTATACCAACCAAGTTTAGACACTGGTTGATGTACCGGAAGGCATTGTGCTTATTGGTACTATATAAGTCTTAAGGAAGACATACATGGATGGCAATATACCAACGTACAAACCTAGGCTTGTAGCGAAAAGGTATCGTTATCAACATTGTGTCGATTACGACGAAACCTTTTACTCGTTGCCATGGTTAAATCCATTTGGATAATGCTTGCTAATGCTGCAAGTTTCATTTATGAAATATGGCAGCTGAACGTCAAAATCGCTTTCCTTAAACGGAAACCTTTTGGAGGATATTTACAACATCTTGATGGTTTTTTCACACCAAAACGAGCAAACAAGGTTTGCAAGTTAATTCGATCCATTTATGGATTGAAGCAAGCATTGCGTTCTTGGAACCAGCATTTTGATGTAATCATAATGGTATATGATTTAATTCAAAACGAGAATGATTCTTGTGTATATAAGGAGGTTAGTGGGAGCGCACTGACAATGATTGTCTTATATAATGATGACATGTCATTTCTAGGAAATGACATTCCCATAATACAATCGGTGAAAGTTTGGCTTTCATGAAAATTCTCCGTAGACTACTTGGGAGAGACAACCTTTATTCTAGGAATAAAGATCTACTGGGATAGATCTAAAAGTTGTTAGCACTCTCCGAGAACTCGTACATTGAAAGCGATGTACGTGACTTGGTGTCTCATATGCTTTGAGCATATGGAGTCACAATCAGGCCAATCCAAGTGATAGTCACTAGATTGATGTTAAGAACATCATTCAGTATCTTAGATGAACTAAGGATGCTTTCTTAAGCTATGGAGAAAGAGAACTTGAAGTGATTGGGTTCACTGCTGCAAGTTTCCAAACCGACAAAAATGACTATAAGTCGTAATAAGGGTACTATATAGTTTGAATAACGGAACAGTAAGCTGGAAATCTTCAAGCTAGATACTGTTGCCGAATAAACAACAAAAGCGGAATATTGTTGCAGTTGAGGCAGCAATAGAACCGATTTGGATCTATAATAATCCTAATTAGATTAGGTGTAGTTCTGTTAGCGGCTGAGCTAGGCTACAACATAAGCTAAAGAATTAATGGTCTCATCAACGATCCAAATATATACTTCAATTATTTCATCTAATTCGTCGGATCATACATCGTGGCGATATGATGATCGAATAAATCGCATCATATGATAACTTTGCAAATCCGCTGATGAAAGCTGTTTCTCAGCAGAAATTTGAGCGACCCGTACATAGTTCAAGTGTAGGACACTTGAGTGATTGGCTATAGGCTAAGTGGGAGATTGTTGGACAATTATGACCCATAGCATCACTATTTGTATAGAATATGGTGTTGTTGTACAAATTAACTATGTGACAAAGGAAATTGTTTTTTTATCATTTGTAATTGGATTACCAAGATATATAAATGATAAAAGTCCACATGATTAGTTCCGGATTAATAAGATATGAGACAGTATTAATCCACTAAGGTTTAATCATTAAAATATCCCTAGTCGTAGTATTATCGAGATTGGACATCAATAATGCGGAATAGACTAGTATTGCACTTGTGCGCGTTGTGGGAGCATAACGACATAATTCTCATATATTTAAGTATTGGATACTTATGCAAGTGTGATAGGAGGTTGTGTTTACCGATGGTACGGAAATAGCTTCACTCTGGATAGACCCCTCGGAATCCCATTAGTAGTATGACTATGTGTCTATGGGAGTCCGAATCAAGGTAGATGTATTTGGTCTTAACCTGAGACTTACATCGCTAATACTTGCGACAATCAATATACTTTGGTTTTGGTCGTCTGGGGCTTTAACAGGTTCCGTGTACGCTTTTTCTGGGTATATTGAGAATCGTAGTGTATTGGGTGTGATGTCAAGATGGAAGTATCACTCCAGTCATATGGAGATGATGATCACGTAGGATACGGAACTAGTACTCTTTAGTACTGCAGTCATCGGGATAATATGACTAAGTCATGATTATCCGATTATAGGGACTAGTTACCAGAGATCCGATATATGCTCGTACGGGGCAGACACAATTGCAGCCCCAGGCCTAGCATGTGACATCTGATACTGGATCGCAATACGCAATACAACGTATACTATACCTGACACAAATTACATATTCCTTAAAAGAATATTTCTGGAGAATTGGGTTGGCACGGTGCTTTGCTAGAAGCCAACCATGTCTTGTAAATCGGTAAGAACGTGGTACTAGGTACGCACGTATTCCGATACTCCAATGACCGGATTTACTGCCAACATATCCAGGGATCTCATGGGTCGCTTCCCGAAGATTCACCGATGACGTATGACTCGAACATAATTAATTTGGGATTAATTGGAAGAGAGAGAAAATTAATCTAGGATTAATTACGGAGAATTTTATCTGGGATAAAATTCAATTTAAAGATAGAGAACGATTAATTTGGAATTAATCGATTAAAATAATATATTCGATATATTAAACGAAATTAGACTTCGACGCGGAATTAAAATTGGATTTTAATTCAGGCGAACGAATTAATTTAGAATTAATTCGCGAGCGTCGTGAATAGTAATTTTGCTAGGCATAATTATTTAATTAAATTTGATTTAATTACGTCGCAACGGAAAATTCATTAATTCAGAATTAACGAACCAGAGCCCGAAATGTGTTTACGGGCCCACTCGGATTTTGAATTTAAGTGCGGCCCACAAGTCACATCACGAGTCACATCATTAGTCACTTTAAGTGATGGAAGTCTTGTCACCTTTTTGGTGATTGACATCTAGTCATTTTGAGTGATGGGAGTAGTTGAGAGATTTTAATGCAATTTTCCCTCCAATTTTGGAAAAGCATATACCAAAATTGTGTGAGATTTTTGACATAAGTTTTTAGAAAACAAAAGACTCTATCCTCTCCCAAAACTCTCTAAAAACCGTGACCTTCTCCCTTAGAAAGAAAAAATTGTTTTTCTTTCTTTTCTTGCTAGCACATTCAAGG
>SKCR01028515.1:0-18939 GCA_019454045.1 Zanthoxylum bungeanum
GTCTGCTTTGTCCATACGGTAGTCACGCTTCAGTGATCCCATTTGGAACAGTTTAAGCAGACATCTTGGGATATGTCCTTTGTCTTCCTAGAAGACAGTAATGATTTTGCCTTTGCCCTTTCAATATCCCAGAAGCCTTTGGCCAAGCCTTGGCCTTCTAGAATATTGAAGTAAGATGCGTCTTGCGCTACTTGCCTTATTGCAAACTTTGGCTTTGTCTCCTTGAGAATGGCCATTAACTCTTCAAGAGTTATTAATTGCAATTTAATACTTCTAAGATCTAAGAATAGATCTATGAAGATCCTTCAATTTCTTCATCATACTTTAAGGATCTAATCCTTAGTTCTGATTCTGGAAATTAAGGAGTCTTTATGGCAAGCATAATGGATTAAACATTAAAGTTATCATCACATGAATCTTCCAAAGATCATGCTCTACTATTTGCTTAACTCCGGGCTTAGGCCTAAGATGTTATTCTATCAAATAAAGTAACTTCTTAGTTTCAGGATTATCCTGAAATTTATTCTCAATTTGAAAATTAAAGTCGTTTGAACACATTTTCCCTAGGATAATGTTTTAAACATTAATCTTTCAATTTAATCTTGATTCTAATAGTCCAACTATTTAATCAACAATTTCAGGTACAATCTAATGTAATGATTACTATAGTCTAACTATATAACTTATTACAATTTTATTGGTTAAAATCAAATATATATTGATTACTATAATCCAATTATATAATCATTATAAATGATCGGTAAAATCCAAATATATTGATTACTATAATCCAATTATATAATCATTATAAAGAAGAAGTTTGAATACAGTCCAACTGTTTAATTAAAACAACCATTAAATATTAGTCCAACTAACATTTGACGAAAATATTTGATTGAGCGCGTATGGCAAGTAACTAAACGAATATTTCAAATCTAATACTTGCCTCCCACTATTTTTCTGTGAGCCTCTAACCCTCTGTCGAGTACTCGGGAAACCATGTTTCCTAGTGGGCTAAGATCCCGTTAAATAACACACAATCTTGACTTTGGCCAACAAATTGTATGATACTTAACTAGGTAGATCTCTAAGATCAATTGGATCTCATCCAATTCCTAGATCCAGTGGGTGGACATCCAAGTCTGAAACATATATCAAATATATTACCTAACCTTTTTCCTTTGAATCAATTAAGCCTTGGCTTTGGCACAACAAACTTAATGATCCCAGTTAAGCGGACCCATTGACATGGAAAACTTCGTAATCAATGTCGATGGACAAGAAGTGATCTTGACTTTGGCCAACAAATCACGACTTGCACAAGACACCGATATGGAACAAAACTCTCATGATTCAAACACATCCGCAATTGACAAAGGTCTTGACTTTGGCCAACAAACCAATGCCAACTTTGGATCTTGAGTAAGAATCACTCAACGGAAGGAAAAACGCTTAATATGTTTTGAGGGTTTTTCGCGTGCAAATTGGCAACCAATTTATTATCTTTGTTAAGGTCTCATCATCATACACCCTTAACATGCATTCTAAATACATAATAAAGCGCGTATAAATAAATAAATTAATAATGATATACGGATGGATATGTCACAAATTGTTCCTAGAACAAATCACTCCATTTCCTCTCCCTGGCTAGAACTATTCTAACTTCTACCCAATTACAAAATACAATAAAGAAACCTCATTTACATTGAGGGGAATATGTGAGAAGAGAAATACAATGAGAGAGGAGATAAAAAGCTGGACACGTAAGTCCAATTTAATAAATTCTAAATTATTATAATAATTTTCAAAACTGCCCTTGCCCTTCTAATATCCATCCGATATATATTATTCATACAACACATTCATGTAATCATACAAATCATGTTATTCAATCAATCTAATCCAATTAATTAATCTTTGAATTAATGACCATCCAATGTTCAAACAACGATTTGATTTGCACGAGTCCAACTCGTTTAAGAATAAATACTTAAAGTACGTATTCTTGAATTATATTGAACTACAACTTTAAATCCAATTTATTTGTATTCAATACTAATTCCAATTAATTCCAAATTAAATATTTACACTTATTTATTTGCCTTAAAGACTTGGATTCCAAATCCAATCTTAATGGGTCTCAAAGGCCCATTAACATCCAATGTCATTTTAATTAAGGTCCAATGGGCTTTTAATTAATTCTTAAGGCATGGGCTTTGGCCATAATGGATCAAACCCAAAATGCCAAGGCCCAATAGGAATCACCCTATTGCCAACAAATCAATTTAGGCCCATTAGGCCCAATTAAATTCTTTAAAGGGTCAAGTGATATATTTGGACTTTATGGAATTGGTTTTGGGCCCAATTGGATCCAATCCAAAAGTCCAAAACCAAACTTAGTTAAACCAAGCCTATTAAACCCAAATACACACTTTTAGCCCAATTTATAATTAAAGGCTTATTAACATAATTATAATATTCCAAATATCACAATTATTTTAATTAAAGTGTATTAGCCATGATTAATTAATTAAACTCAATATTTCCAAAATACCAATTAACTTAATTAATCATGCTTAATCCATCAATTCATGCTCAACACAAATTGAAGCCAAAACACATCATTTCATGCTCAACACAAATTGAATCCTAAATTCATCATTTCATGCTCAACATGCTCTTTGATTTAACATAAACTTTATTAACTTTGATTCAATCCAATCAAACCAACAATCAACATTTAAACATGCATTTAAACACATCATTACATGTTACAAAAATCAAAAAAACTGCAGTCCACTGCCTAGTCATATTCGGCCATGCTAAGATTTTTTTAATTTTTGATCCAATCAATTTATTTCAAATCTAATCATGCACAACTCTAAGTTAACATAATCCAAGCATGCTCAAATCATCAATTTGAAGAAATCATGCTCAAAACATAAAAGCCCCAAATTTTAGTCTCATGAACCCTAAAATTTTCATGCTTAAAATTGGCTCTGATACCATTGTTAGTGTTCCTAGAACATGCCAAAGATCTAATAAGCATGAAGACATGTTCATAAGTTGCGGAATTACTTACATTGAATGGATTTTAGCTTTAAAATTTTGAGATGAGATCTCCAAAATCCAAGCTTTAAGTGATGATTCCAACTCTTGAAGTAGTTTCTCTATCACCTTAGTTGATTTCTCCAAGTGCTAGCTTTGTTGATTTTGCAACAAAATCAAAGAGATGAAGAAAAGAGGCTCACGCCCATAGAGAGGATTTTGGGGTTTCTCATTTCCAAAATGTGTTACAAGTGTGTAGAGTGAAGAGAGAGAGAAGGCTTTTTGGTTTTGTTAAAGGGTTTTACCCTTTTACCCAAAACCATGTAGTTGGGGTAATTTGGTTTCACCTAAACCAAGTGGTTGGAAAGTAAGTGGTTTTGGCATAAATGCCAACCACTTTCCAACCACCACTTCACATGTGTGACATGTGTGAAGTGGGCCCCACCATTTTGAATTCAAAACTCAAAATGTCTCTACGAACATTTACCGCGGCTCAGACCCGTTTAATCCGATTAAACGAACTTTCGTCGCTAAATAATTAAATCTAATTTAATTAAATGACGATGCCTCACAAATATATTACGAACGTTGTTTACGAATTAATTCTAAATTAACTCGTTCGTTCATATTAAAGTCCAACTTTAATTTCGTAACGAAATTCAATTCATATTAATATATCTGATATATTAACTTTAGCCCATACGAATAAATTAAATAGAAAAATCAAATTTAACTATTAAATTTATTTTACTGATTAATTCCAAATTAATCGCGTTCTCTCTTTTCCGAACACATTTAATCCCAGATTAAATAATACCTCAATTAATCCCAGATTAATTTTCTCCATCTTAATTAATCCCAGATTAATTTTCTCTCTTAATTAATCCCAGATTAATTCTAATTTAAATCAACTGTCATCGGTGAATCTTTGGGAAGCGACCCAAGAGATCCCTGGATATGTTGGCGAGTAAATACGGTCATCGGATTATCCGAAATAGTGCGTACCTCATACCACGTGCTTATCGATTTACAAGACATGATTGGCTTCTAGCAAAGCACCGTGCCTACCCAATTCTCCAGAAATATTCTTACTGGAATATATAATCCATGTCAGGCGTAGTATACGTAGTATTGCGTATTGCGATCCAGTATCGGATGTCACGTGCTAGGCCTGGGGCTGGAATGTATCTGCCCCGTACGAAGCACATGTCGGATGTCTGGTAACTAGTCTCTATAATCAGATATACATGACCTAGTCATAATATCCCGATGACTGCAGTACTTAAGAGCACTAGTACCGTATCCTACGTGACATCATCTCCACTATGACTGGAGTGATACTTCAGTCTTGACATCACACCCAATACACTACGATTCTCAATATACCCAGCAGAGGCGTACACAGAACCGGTTAAAGCCCTGGACGACCAAAACTAAAGCATACCGATTGTCGCAAGTATTAGCGATGCAAGTCTCAGGTTAAGACCAAATACACCTACCCTGATATCGGACTTCCATAGACACATAGTCATACTACCAATGGAATTTCGAGGGGTCTATCCAGAGCGAAGCTGTTCCGCACCATCGGTAAACACAACCTCCTATCGCACTTGCATAAATTTCCAATACTTAAATATATGAGAACTATGTCGTTGTGCTCCCACAATGCGCACAAGTGCAATACTAGTCTATTCCGCATTATCGATGTCCAATCTCGATAATACTACGACTAGGGATATTTAATGATTAATCCTTCGAGGAATGATACTGTCTCATATCATCTCAATCCAGGAACTAATCACAGGGACCTCCTATCATTTATACATCTATGTGATCTAATCACAAATGATAAGAGTGCAATCTCCTTGTCACATAGTTAATTTGTACAACAACACCACGATCTGTACAAATAGTGACGCTATTGGTCATAATTGTCCAACACTTATCGCCTTAGTAACAGGAATAAACAATAGATCCTCCAAATTAGTCTAATACTTTAAATATACTTTAAGGTAAGCTTTGAGTAAATGATTATCTAGATGTCTTCACAGCTTTTCCTTTTGGCTATAAAAAGGTAGTGAGTGAAGGAAGACACCAAATCATTATCTAACTCTAGTAATACATTTGGTTAAATTAACTTTAGTTTGGAAAGTTTTATTAACCCCTTGGTCCCAACCCACTTGTATCTTTTATAATTTCTTTTTTTTAAACAAGTGATTTATATTTATTAGCCTTAAAGGTAATAAATCTCTAAGTTCATCACGGAATAATTACTTAGCTAATGGATAAGCAATACACTCTCTATTTCTTAGAATGTCTCTAGATGCTTGCACCCTAAAAAATCATGCCAATTCTAATCATACATAGAATCATCAAGCATATGAGTTTTAATATGTTGCAATTATTTTAGGCATTAAATGACTTTGAGTAATATTTAATTATGATATTGAATTTTATTTTATTCAAATAAATTTACTATTCACATTTTTCTATAGATGCGTGAACTTTAAATACATTTTCACAATTCAAATCTTAACCAAATCATGCAAAACTTGTGCCTAAAATTAATTTCAGGGTGTTAGATTTCCAACGAGCTTTTACACACCCAATTTCTAGTTCAAATGAGAGAGAATTAATCAAAACAAAAACGGCGCGCTGATACCACTGTTGGGAAACGGCCGCGAGTGCGCAGCGAAAAATATAAAATTATTATGCTGCTTTCCCTTTGCCCAAGACCCATTTGTTTTGATTATTCTACAAGCCTAGGCATGTTACTATATATTCTAAGCATAAAAACTCATAAAAAATGCAAAGAACATAAACCTAAACATGCTAACTATCAAAAGAACTCTAATTAAAACAAAGAAAGAAAAAGACTTACTTGAACCGAAGACTTCTCCAGTCCTCCCTCCAATCTACAAGCTTTTCTCGAACTCAGCAAGCTCCTCCACGTTCCAAAGAGCCACCCAAGTGTGTGGCCTCCAAAGATGCACACACCAAAGCCAAAACTCAACGGCAAGACTACGCCTTGAGTGCACGGGTATTTTGCCCTTGGTGCTAGCCTAGGCAAATACCTCAAAACTTTTAACTCGAGGTTCCTCTAGTCAATTAGACTTAAGGATCCTCAAAATCAGTGGCTTACTCTTAAAATTTAGAGTTGCTCATTTATATAAACCCAATATATGAAAGGTTTGGTGCAAAAATTTGTGAAGAATTCTTTGGGTTTATATAGTGCTCCAAAGACAACAAAATTAATTAAGAATCCGATGTGGGATAAAAGCCATTTAATCTTAGCCATTGGATCTTAATTTAGTGGTTTAATGAGATTATAAAACCCTAATAAGAGTTTGGGCCGAATTGGATTTCAAAACAAATAACAAATTTTTTTTACTATTCACATGTTACTATTCATGCATTATTATTCACGTAAATAGTAATTTTTTTTATCTATTTATTCCAATTCCCAAAGTGCCTCTATCGTCATTCACCAATCCCTAAGCCACTATGGAACCTCATAAATGATCTGTTCAATAATTAAACACATTGACCATTTATGAACAATTCCTACAGCAATCATATATGCTGTTAAATATGTACTGTGCACTATTAACCATTGATTTCGAATTTTTGTGTGTGACCTTTTGGGTTCCCCTCAAGTTGGACATGAAATGAATCGTGATAATTTAATCGAACATAAATTATCCTCCGATCAAATGGTCGTTCCATTTCAATGACCAATGTTGACATCTAGCAACATGCCAAGGCCCCCAAATGAGAATGGAAGATATATATACCCATTATGTATGCGATTTACATATGATACGGTCCATCACCTCACTGTATCCCCACATATTGACCTAGGGTACGGAAATTATCTACCCATATGGTCAAATGTATGATGTTGATAGTGTTATGAATCGTGCTAACCCAAGAATCTCACATGATTCTTCCGCTATGGCCACAGTCTCAAGCACTGATCACACATATCAACCCGCGAACTGGAATGCTACTCTTATAAGAAAATATTATCCGAGAGAGTGGTGATTCTCTGTTGTATCTTTACAAACATCATGTGTTTCAATAAATGACCCAATCATACCCTTATGACCGGATCTTTTGATCCAGGGAAGGAGAATGTCAAAGTTATTTGATCCACATATAAGATTGTAAAGACCTCAATTCTAAGGACTAGTCATATAATCGATACATGAAAGTTCTCACAGACACATGGGATAAACACTCCATATGAAAACTTTCGGCGGTCAGTTGGATGGACACGAGCAACTCATGCATCCATGTGATACACCAAGCGGACGGATCTCCGCTAGTAGCCTATGAGATCGGCTACCCCACTTAAGGGCGGATCATATCATCATGCTAGTCTCTCCGCTTTGTGAACGCCCAGATTATTCACAAAACTATGACTAAGAATATTTAAGAGTAATGATTCTCATAAGGCGTGGAAGCCATCGTCTTATTACTCTAAGGGCTTTATTACAGTGTTCATGATTCATATAAGTTATGTAAGACACGTATAATAAAGATTGCCATTTTATTAATTAATGAAAATATTACAAATACATGTACATATAACCCATCCACAAGTTTGGTATATGGCATATCCCTAACAGTAATATTATGGAAATTGCTGCTTTTGTTTTCCTTTATTCTATATTGTTAAAAGAATTAAACTTCTAATCTACTACATGCATATTATTTGAATATGTTTTATGACTTCACTTATGGTTGCGAATTTCTAGAATAGGTTCTAGAATGTTAGTAGAATTGGATATGGTTAGATTAGTCAAAACCATCGGGAACTGTTGTTCCGATTTTCTTGAAAATCAAGATGGTTAGTGACTTTGTTACTAAGTCACGATAGGTAATCAAAATAGATATATGTTTTAAGGATATAATTATCTAGAGAGAATAGTTCTTGTGCGGTAAGAATTGACGTGAATTAGTTCATGTCTCGAGATTCTTGACTGGCATTAAGAAAACTCCATTAGGTATTTATTTATCTTATAATGACGTTTCTTGGCTTTAGTGACTTTTAGAAGTCACGTGTTTGACACAGTTTGCTAATCAATTATTTGCAATTGTTGTGAATAATTGAAGGCAAATTATAAAGCTTAAGAAATGAGATATGTGTTGTTGTGTGTTGAGAATATCGATTCTCACAATACGACAACTATAGGTATTAGATACCAGATCTCCCGTCTAGTTATTTAAAATAGTGTTTAATTATTGTTTTTGATATTTGATATAAGAACTTGCGACTATTGGATAGTTACTTGTTCTTTATAAACAGTTGTTACATATTTTAATACGACTAGTAATGTCATTGTCGAAGAGATAAACATTAAGAAAAATATTTGGTTAACTAAATAACTTAGAACACTGCTTTATGAGATTTTTATCATATAAGTATTAGATGCTTATTAAGTATGGTAAAAGATGGTATGATATAAGATCACACCATATATCCTTATCCATTTAATGAATATTGTATTCAAGATGTGATTAAATCTCATTTAACCAATGATCGTCATTGGACCACAGATTTATTAAAATAATACTTTGGAAGTATGTAGTTTAATGAATTATAAATTACCATGGATAGTTTTATTTACTTCGTAACTTAGTTAATGAATTGTCATGACTTAGTTACGTATTTCTAAAAGAATACACATTGATCGTCTTGAATAGTTGAGAACTTTCAATATGTTTTTGATGAAACGTGGATAGAATATTTTGAATGGTTCAAAGCTATTCTATTTGAAGTGTTGAAAACATATTTTTAAAATCGTCGTGAGCCTTGAATTGTTCAAGGATGTTTGATATGATCAAACATATGAATTTATGGCAATTAGTTCTAATGTCATTTAATGAATGTGATTCTTACTCAATATTATTCTTCTACGATTCCACCGTGATATAATTGATCAGTGGGAGAAATCAAATCTTATATGATTTGATTCGTTTGATATTGAGTGTTACCGAATTAGTTTCAATACTCTTGGGGATATGCTCCAATAACACTAATTCATCTTTTTAATTAAGGTTTCATTAGTGTCTACAGTTACATATATGATATGTATAAGTAGAAAATTTGAATCTTGAAAAGTTTGAGATTTGAATCTTTCTTTTGTATAATGGTTATATAATTGAAAGTACTTGCGCCTTGGCGGTACAAGTAAAAGTTTATCATTTATTCTATTTAATAGAATATTATATTCTATTTGATAGGATATATTTTCTACGATCCCGAGTAATAAAATTGTTTTATTACTTGGTGTGTAACATCGAATGTTGACAATTGTAGAAAAGATTTGACTTATTGAAGTCAAATGTGAGAATGATAAACTATAAATGGAACCACATAATTAATAAGATGAAAAAGCCCTTAGACAACTTCCATATAAGTTCAATAGGATGTTAGAATCATTTACGAAGTATTTGATACTTAGTGGTTCTGTTGTTTTCTTATCGAAGAAAATTATCCTATAACTTATAGTGGGAGCGATATTTGATATCGATTTCAGAAATTAGCATTAAACAATATATATAAGATTGTTCGTAGCTTACTACGTTCAAGTTTTGAACTTGATTGAGCTTTCGTTATGAATCGTTCATAAAATGTGCAAATTATTTGCGTAGCAAAAGCAAAGTGAGCTTATTAAAAGTTTGACCTTTATAGTATGACAGTGAGAAAGGTTATACTCAGTAATCTATTGTAGATTCTGAGGAAACTTGTCTCTAGTCGTACTAATTGAACAATTAAAGATCTGTTGGTTAATGTTGATATTAAACTATGTAGTTCGGCTAAAGAATGCAAAGTGGCATTCCTGAATGGTTTCTTCGAATGAGAGATCGTTGTGGTTTCTTTGTTTGAAGAGTTCATTCTAGAATGGCCATAGAGTTTGTATTCTGCTAAGATCACAGTTTGATATACTAGCTTATAGAGCCTATTGTAGACTCAGATAAGCTTTCTAGAAATCTTTGTTTTCTAATTTTGATAATAGTCAGATTGTCTGATTTTATCAAAGCATAAAGAATACACATATGATAATAGGGTCAGTAGGAGCGTACAAATTTCTTTCTAGTGTTATATATCATAACAACATTATCATTATTAATGTAATAATGAGATGTTTATAATGTAAAAGGTTTACCTAAGTCTTTTTTTCTCCGTGAAAACAGTGGTAGTAGTCTCTGCTATATTTGATATAAAGTTTCATATACGATATAAAACAAGAGACTTATGTGAAACTCCCATTAGTCGTGCATTAGATATGATCTAATAAAGGACACATCAAGACTATCTGCATGACAGTTAATATAACTGTTTGACAATTAGTGTGTCTCTTATATATAGTATTCATCTTTCGTAAAGGATGATTCCTTTGTCGAAAGAGAAATTGATTAGAATGTCTAGTCAATCTTATGCATTATAGGATGATGGCATAATGAATACTATATTATGTACGATTAAATATATCAATTTAATTGTAATTATTATGAGTTATTTTGATATGATGTAGACCATAGGATGTGTCTTGAAACATGTTCTTTGTTATCTTTGAGATATTAAGAACGAGTTTCTTATCCATATAGAATATAATCCGCAACCATTAGGGTCAGATTAGTTTTGAGTCTAATTATGATGTTAGATAGTTTACGTCATATAAAGTCAGAAAATATGTAGTGGGAGTGTCACAGATGATTCTACTATGTTAATGGAATTAGTTGTAACTTATGAAGTATTGACTTATGAAGCTACAAAGTGACCTTATAGATTAGAAGTTTTGATATTAGTGTTGTGCTTGTGGTTGTCTGCAAAGTATTTTGGATTTGATCCCTAAATACATAGACAACTTAATAGCTATGGCACAATATTGATATCGCATCTGAGTCATATTGATGTAGAACTTGGGTTCTACAAAAATATGAATGATGATGTTTAAGGGAAACGATTGGGTGTGTTGGACAAACTCAATATGTGTTAAAGCGGACTTACTTGTTGTTGCCTACCTCTTGAGTGCTAGATGAGCTCTTGAGGGCCATGAGTATGTGATACACATTGAGATGTGTATATGATACCGTGGAATGACACTAGAGCAAGTGGGAGAAATTTTCAGGGTTGGTGCTCGGAGTGCCAATCCGGATCGTATTTATGTTCGATTCATGAATACGAACAATGCATTTTTCCATAATATTACTTATTTAATGGTAGCACCTCTTGTCTTTTATATACATATTCGATCTAATTACGATTAGATATCTAATTATGATTAGATTGAAACTAAATCTGATTTAGTGATACGTGTATATTAGACAAAGACCCTAGGATTTACAACGTAGTGCGCAGTTACAACGTAGTTTGTAATTGACATTGGGAAGCGTCACTATAAGTTGTATATCCTTAAATAAAGTTCTGGTCAAGATTTACTAACACGGGTTGGTTAGTAAAATCCGCTGAGACCAGTACATGTCGTATATCGTGACTTGGTCTGATGGTTTATCCCAATGAACCATGAGTCTCGGGAGACTCGTATAGACATGTAGGTGTTTATTTGATAAACACTGAACGACTCACTGAAGATTTCCTAATAGATGGTACACCAATGTCAATAGGAATCTTCTCAAGTTGAGTGAGCATAGTGGTCCTTCGACTTGAGATACCACAGTGGATATATGAGTTATCCTTCACACTTTGATGTCAGTCACGTCACCGATCTATTTAGATCAGACCTCCGTATGTTCGTTGGGTGTGGACTGATGCTCATGATATCTAGTGCGTATCAAGATAAAATTTGTCAGTCCTGTGTACATGACATAGGTATCCTACACGTGTTTGCGATCTAGTAAATCCATGTTTGTTGTATAACTTCGGAAGCAAGTTCCAAGTGTTATTTAGAGATCATAAATTTGAAAGTCGACTATATTATACCATAAGGATTTGACATTATTATCTATATCCCAGGTATAATATGGATAGCCTGTGACAGAAGGATTATACGTATGCAATGACCTCGACTTGCATAGTTTAATGAGATTATATGTGGTCGTCATAATTCATGAGTGGGTGAATTATAGACACGAAATTAGATTTCGTGACGGATAAACCTAAACTTAGAGAGTCTCACAATATGAAGTGTACTCATTGAGTAGTTGGGCAACGCCTTATGAATAATACAGATTATTCACAATATTTCACCGAATTAAATGAGTTAATTCGAATCGTTTAAACGTTAAACGAAAATACATGCATTAGGGGCATTTCGGTCAACTAATAATTAATGTGTATTTGTATTTGATACAATATTTGATTTGATACATATTAATTAATTGTTAAATGAGATTTTGACATATGCCATTAATATATGTATATGTTATTTAATGTAAATAAAAATACATATATAATAATAATCGCATTAATTAATTATTTAGATATTTAAATGTTAAATATCTAGATAATTAAATTATTTCAATATTACATAATTGTTATGCAATATGTTTAATTATTATTGGTTACATGTGGCATGATTCTTTTAAGCTTGAAGTATACAAATTAGATTTGTCAACTTAAAGCTTATTATTATTATTTAATTAGTTTAATTGACTAAATGACCAAAATACCCCTCCTTTACCCCCTAAGTCGGTTTTGGCTTGGTATTTAAAGTGGAAAAGTTTGTTTTCTCATTTCTTAAGCTTCCATGGTCGAACCTCTCAAGTAAAAAAGCACCCAAAATTTTCTTGGAGAATCAAGGAAGAAAGTGAAGAAATCAAGAAGGAAGTTTAAGGAAATTAGGAGATTTCAAGGTAATCTTCAATAATCTTAAACTTAGAAACTTGTTTCTTGTTCTTGAGCATCTGGACAAGTGCTAGGGTTTATTCCTTTCTTATATTTTGGGGCTTTTTGATTTGGAGGATGGATTTGGAGGCTAGATGCATGTGTGAAGTTGGATTGGATAATATTATTGTAATATTAGTTCAATTTTGTCATTTGATGACTTGTTTCCATTCTAGAGTGTTATGACCACTCTTGTAACTCCTAGAATTTTTCTTGAGTTCTTCATAGGTGGTGGCTTTGGTTGGTGTTAATGTTGAGAAAATTGGATTTAAAGCATGAAAAATGATATTTTTTGTTACCAAATCAGATTTGGATTTTCTGTGATTTTGGTGATGAAAGGTATGTTGTATAAATATATTGGATGAGTTTTGGGCATTAGAACAATTGCCGGAAATTATTTCGGAGTTGAAATATGCGAATATGACAAAAAACGGCGTTACCGGGGGTTTTGAGACAACCGGGTGACGACTGCCCAAACAGTGAATTGGTCATTGTTCGGGCAGCCCATGAACTGCCCTAGTACTGTTGGGGCTGACTTGGGTAGCCCTCATGTGCATTGGGTGATCGGTTCGGTCAAAAACTCGTTTTATGTCATTTTGCGGAAAAATATTTTCGTAAAAGTTTCGCGACGTTCCTTAACTATTTATGTCGTTATTTGATATCGAATAAATATGTTTAGGTGAAATATGAATAAATTATTCATATTGGATATTGAATAATTTATTCGGTAATTTAAAAAAAATTTAAAATTATGATTTCACCCGAATCGCGAGCTTCCGCTGCGCCCGCGCTAAAACCCCAACAACCAACCATGCCGCTTTCTCTCACGGTGGCATCGTTATGGGAGAGTACCGCGTTTGAATCTGGACTATTTTAAGTAGCTAGTTCAATACAGATAAATGTGCAAGTAATTGGTAATTGATATGGAATCACATAAAACTTGTTTTTCTTTTTTCCTTCACATTTTAATATTTGCAGCGTCTAGTGTTTCGCTACGAAGTAATTTATGGCCTCACTAGTTTTAACAAAGAAGCATGTAGGTATCTTCGAGCTATGAAACTTGGAAAAAATTTAGATGTACAAGACTTTCTGTCCACTTTTGGGTTTGTGGGTCCCGCACGAACAATGTTCTAAAAAACGTTTGGTGGGATTGCGTTTAGCATTTAGGCCTTCTAGGCGGTGCCTAGAATGATAGGCTCAGCGCCGGTAAGCAATTTTGTTATTTATTAAAATAAATTAGAAAAAAATAAATAAATTTGGGGAAAAAGGTACATACCCACCTAGGCAATCGCATAGACCCACTTGTCCTGCTTCGACGTGTATAAACTCGTGTAATTACCTGATACTATCTAACAATTATTTTCATGTATAATCGGATGGTCAAACATCGCATAAGCGGCCGCCTAAGCCTTTTTATTAAACAGAGTGCACATCTTTGTCCCCAAAAGACGTGACTTGATGGTGTAGGGTTCAAAATCTCACATTGAGGTCCTGAGTTCAAATTCAGTGAGTGCGTTTCTTATAAAAACCTAGAACTACTGGGGATTTTATATATTCCGCTTAAGCCCGAAAGAGATAATTTGATAATGAGATTTTCAACGATTTCAAAAAATAAAAAATGTGTTCCTAAAGCCAGTGTGTAGGAAGCCTCTTGCTTCTCCAACCCAGGCGTATTGTGAGTACACTAAAGGTCCCTGCTAGGACCGTACATTAGATATAGGACAGCGAGACAAAGCCTTTCATTACAGATGGGAGTATCAGCATTTGTGAAAAGCTTACTGTAAAGTAAAGAGCATGTTTCCGCGTATTAATAAATCTGTTGCAGGACCGCTAGTGGTTGTTCGTTTCTACCAACCCTATAGTTTTGGTTTTGAAATGTTTCAACTTCTTCAATATTTTTATTTTTTTTATTTTTTTTTTTTTTGCTACCTTCACTCGTCTTTTAATCTATCGTTACACTCATAAAATATATATATAATTTATTTTTTGTCGGCTTCAATTACTTGGTGATTTTTCTCTCATTTGGAGTTAAAATTTACTCACAAAATAATTATTTAATTGGAATTGTAATATCTATTTTTATTGAGCATTAATTTATCAATATTTTGTTCTATGCTTTTTTTTTAAGTGCATTTTAAAAAGAAAATACTTCATTTAAAGTAACTGAATTATTACAGATGATTGATTTTTAATTGATTTAAATAGTTTTCACAAATTACACGACAATTATCCTAATTGGTTTGATTTATGTCATTTTTTTTAACGAAAAAAGGAAAATGTTGGTAATGACTTAAGTTGAAATAAAGTACCACGTGCATTCGGAGATTGAACACCTAATTAATCTCTCAAATTTGAGTTTCCCTTCATTTTATTTCACAATTTCTTTTAAAAAAAGATAAGTCTTATGAGGCGGGGACGTAAAAAGACAACTTTCTTCTTTTAATTTTTTCCCAAATTTTTTCATGCTTGACGACGTATACAAATATTTTCTAAGTTGCAACGTGGCAACTTTTTATTGACTGTCCAGAAAATTAACAGCTCATGCAACCATATGTTTTGTGCGCACGCCAATGGACCGACAATTTAAATGTTGAGCTCAATAGTATTAAAATTTTTATAATCTTCTAATATATGGTAAATATTAATGTGTTATTGAAATTTAATTACATTTAAATTATTATCAATTATAATTTATAAAAAATTCAGTATATAATTTAGATCAAAATCAAATCAAGTCTCGAACCGAGTCATTTTTATATGTTCTCAAGTTTAAAAACAAAAAAAGGAGGTCGTTTTCTAAGTCTATAGAGTGTGTCCACGGCTGCCCTTTTATCCTATATGAATGAACACTTCATTTTCCACGCCGCCCTTGATAAAAAAGCCCTAGTATTTTGTAATCCCGCTCCCATATTCCCTAACTCCACACTTCAAAATAGGGGTGATCACGGTTTAGGGTCAAACCGCAATCCAACCCGAACCGCACCGCGCGGTTTGAAAAAAAATTAAAAATGATTTCGGGTCAATCGGAACTGAACAATAAATTTCGGGTCGGTGTGCGGTTTTGACCCAACCGCGACCCGAACAGCCCAAAATCGTAAATTTTGACTCAAACCGCGACCCGAACCGCCTAAACCGCCGACCCGCGTTCAAATTAGATATTATTTTATATTTTTGTTCTTCTTTAACCATGAAATTTATTGATCATATGAAAATATGCAATGTATAAATGAAAATTATGTATTTTTTCTCTTCAATTGTTATGTGAAAACACACAAAATTTCCTTAAAAAATTTATAATTCAAACCGCCGATCCGAACCGTCCAAACCGTTAAACCGCCAACCCGAACCGCCACAGTTTTCCTTATCAAATTTGCGGTTTTGGTTTCTAATTTCCTAAACCGCCAACCAGTACGGTTTAAAGTGAAAAATAAAAAAACCGACCCGAACCGCACCGCAAACACCTCTACTTCAAAACTATCAAAGCCACCAACTCAATCTCCAATCCTGGCCCCACACACCTCCTTGCACCAATCACAACCATCCATTTATGTACCTACATACTTTCCAACTAACTTTTCAAACTTTTACACAAAAAAAAAAGAAAAAAAATGAAAAACTCTTTTTGTTTAAGAAGAAGCTCCCATGATACTTCATGGAAATGAACCTTACACACAACTTTATAAATACTTGACCCTAAACACAAAACAAAGCAAAGCCAAAAAGAATTATATTTTCTCCAAAAATGTCTAACCTTATCTTCAAAAAATCATCATCATCAAAAAAAGATGTTGTTGTTGGCAAATCAAAGCATGAAATTATGAAGATTAAGTGCAAGAAGCACCCTAAACACAAGCAATCACCAGGGATTTGCTCTCTTTGTTTAATTGAAAAGCTCTCTCAGCTGTCATCAAAAAGTGTAACAATGGGGTCTTCTTATGGTTCTTCTTCATCATCTTTATCTTCTTACAACTCTTCTTCAGCTTCTTCTTGCTCTTCTCCAATGTACAAGTTTACTACTAATGGTCATCATGGGAAGCACTCTCTGTCAACTTTGTTATTTGGTGGTGGCAAGAATAATAAAGTGTTAACAAAAAGTAGATCACTGGTGAATTTTGTTCCAAGAATGAGAAGTAACAAACAATGTAATGATACAAAGAAGAAGCAAAATGGGATCTTTTATAAGTTACTTAAGCTAAGAAGCAAGAAAATAGATGAGGGTTTGGTCCATTCAAGAACTTTGAAAGAGATCATTGTTACTACTAGGTAGCTAAATTGGTTCAACTTCTTTTTATTTATTTATATTTTTTATTATGATTCTTCTCCCTTTTTTTTCTTTTCCTTGATAGATTATAATGTAGCTCTTACGCTTTTTTAAGTTTTACACCCAACAAAAAAAAAAAAAAGAAGAAGAAGAAAGAATAGTGAAAAAAATATTTATATGAAGCATATTATTGTGTATACATTTATGTACGAATCTCGTGGGAATATTATGAAGAAAAAAAAGGTTCTTGAGAAACTATTAGTACAAGATTATTTATTTATATTCAGTAGTTTTATTATCGTATTGAGATTTTAAAAGGGTTGTTTAATTTTGTGTCTGTGTAACGATGTGGACAAAAAATGTCCTCATGTAACATCGAAGAAACATTCTGGCAACTGGGGGGTGGCTGGCTAGTCAGTGTCACATACAACATGTGGCTAATGGGTCTCGTGACCCCGGGATCCAAGAAATTTCATGAGATTAAAATTTTATAATTCCGGTTCAACATTACAAGTCTAAGTTTGAATATTTGATTATGTTTTTTTAAGACTGAATAAAAGTTTGGAAAGTCTGTGGGAGAGGTAGTAATAAAAAATACATGCACCAAATTCTTAGCAGCTTCCTAGCTTAGAGCTTAAAAGCTCACACTGTCACGCTGGCATCATGAAACTGAAAAATCAATTGGCAAGCTGGCAAAATTCCCAGATCACATTCTTGGAAATTACAATTTTTAATTCATAATTTGTATTTGTTCAAACTTGTGGTTGGCAAAAGGTAGACAAACGTAATTGAATATGTTCCAGTTCACACGATGATAAGTTGAAGCTTGTACCAATTTTTTTTTTTTTTTTTTTATTTTTTTTAAATAGAATGTTGGAAATCCCGTTGTCAAACAACCTGACCTAAATTTAAATGGAGTATGTAAAACTCCCAATTATTCTAGGTTCTTATAAGAAATATACTATTTGTACATGAATTTATGACATAACAAGCAAGTCACAAATCAAAAATATTACATTTTCTATGGTAATTAACTATAGTTTCTCGAATCTTAATTGAAGATTAATAAGAACTAGTAAATAGAAATAATAAAACGAATCTTAAACGAATCAATGAGCTTAAATTCGCATTCGATTCGTTTAATAAATGAATCGAATCGAATTGACCCATTTATTAAATGAATCCATTTTTCAAACCCGTATTCGTTTTAAAGCGAATCGAATCGAACAAATAAACAAATCGTGAACCAAATTGCCACTCCTAGTATTTTAGATCATTTTCTCAGTGAATTTTCCTCTGCTTTCTCAGCAACCAAATAGTCTCAGTAACTTCAGATTAGTTTTAACTTGGTACTAGCTATCTAGACTCTAAATCACATATCAAGAATCAATGACATCATCTAGCAATTCTCAAATCCATAAACTCTTAAATCTCAATGTCCTCTTTTACTTGATCAAACTTAATCGAAACAAATATTTCATATGGAAGTCACAAATTCTCTCCTACATTAGAGGCAATGGACTTGAAGAGCTTATTGATGAAGCTGGTGCAGTTACTGCTCCTAGAAGTGTAGAATTTTCCGTGTGAAAGAGGCAGCAGCATCAACTTCTATGACTCTCGAGATCATGACCTTGGTTGCAAGCTCAAAATCTTCTCTGGAACTTTGGTAAAATTTGGAAATGGAATTTGGTTCTGAATCTGAAGCTAAGAATGAGAAAGGAAATCTTTCTACTACTCAGTTCTTTGTTAAGCTGAAAAGATAGCTTGGTTG